>JBAIAC010000565.1:0-201541 GCA_037349315.1 Chelydra serpentina
CCCCAGAGCCCACACCCCCAGCCAGGGGGCCCCAGACCCCCCCCCAGAGCCCATACGCCAAGCCAGGGGCCCCAGACCCCCCCCCCAGAGCCCACACCCCCCAGCTAGGGGCCCCAGACCGCCCCCAGAGCCCAGACCCACAGGCCAGGTGCCCCAGATCCCTCCCAGAGCGCAGACCCCCAGCCAGGGGCCCCAGACCCCCCCCGGGGCCAGACCCAAAGCCAGGGGCCCCAGACCCCCCCCATAGCCCACACCCCCAGCAAGGGGCCCCAGACCCCCCCCCCCGAGCACAGACCCCCAGCCAGGGGCCCCAGACCCACCCCCAGAGCCCATACGCCCAGCCAGGGGCCCCAGACCCCCCCCAGAGTCCACACCCCCAGCCAGGGGCCCCAGACCGCCCCCAGAGCCCAGACCCACAGCCAGGGGCCCCAGATACCTCCCAAAGCGCAGACCCCCAGCCAGGGGCCCCAGACCCCCCCAGAGCCCACACCCCCAGCCAGGGGCCCTAGACTCCCTGTCACGCAGTATAGGGGAGTCCGGCCCTGCACTCCTCTTCCCCGGATTCACTGGGAGTCTCAGCCAGCCAGTAGAACAGAAGGTTTATTAGTGATGCCGGGAACACAGTCCAACCAGAGCTTGCCAGTACATCCAGGACCCCTCAGTCGGGTCCTTCCGGGGGGCAGGGAGCTTAGACCCCAGCTTGGGGTCCCTGCATTTCGCCCCACAGCTCCAACCGGGGCAGGGAGGCCAGACCCTGTCTGCCTCTCTCCCCTCTTCTCCAGCCAGCTTCAAACTGAAACCCAAAAGCCAAACCCTCCAGCAGTCTCTCTCTCCTCCCCCGGGCCCCTCCTCTAGCCTGTTACCATTCTCCCAGCCAAAGGTGTCACCTCCCAACCCCGTCCTGGCTCATGTTACAGCCTCAGGTAAAGTCTCGCATTTTCAATGCAGCCTGTCCTAATGTAGTTGTCACTCAGGTCAGATCCATCTCGCTCTCTACTCTGTCACACTCCCCCCATAGCCCAGACCCCCAGCCAGGGGCCCCAGACCCCCCCCCCCCGAGCCATACGCCCAGCCAGGGGCCCAGACCCCCACCAGAGCCCACACACCCAGCCAGGGGCCCCAGACCCCCCCATAGCCCAGACCCCCAGCCAGGGGCCCCAGACCCCCCCCCCCGAGCCCATACGCCCAGCCAGGGGCCCCAGACCCCCCCCCAGGACCCACACCCCAGCCACGGGCCCCAGACCTCCCCCAGAGCCCAGACCCACAGCCAGGGGCCCCAGATCCCTCCCAGAGCGCAGACCCACAGCCAGGGGCCCCAGACACCCCCATAGCCCACACCCCCAGCAAGGGGCCCCAGACCCCCCCCAGAGCCCACACGCCCAGCCAGGGGCCCCAGGACCCCCCAGAGCCCAGACCCGCAGCCAGGGGCACCAGACCCCCCCCGAGCACAGACCCCCAGCCAGGGGCCCCAGACCCCCCCAGAGCCCAGACCCCCCAGAGCCCAGACTCCGAGCCAGGGGCCCCAGACCCACCCCAGAGGCCAGCCACCCCCCAGAGAGCCCAGACCCCCAGCCCAGGGGCGCGAGACCCCCCCCTCAGACCCCAGACCCCCAGCCAGGGACCCCAAACCCCCAGATCCCTGCCCACAGCCAGGGGCCCCAGAACCCCCAGAGCCCAGACCCCCAGCCAGGGGCCCCAGACCCCTCCCAGAGCCCAGACCCCCCCAGAGCCCAGACACCCAGCCAGGGGCCCCAGACACCCCCAGAGCCCGGACCCCCAGCCAGGGGCCCCAGACCGCCCCCAGAGGCCAGATCCCCAGCCAGGGGCCCCAGACCCCCCCCCAGAGCCCATACCCCCAGCCAGGGGCCCCAGACCACCCCCCAGGACCCACACACCCTGCCAGGGGCCCCAGACCTCCCCCAGAGCCCAGACCCACAGCCAGGGGCCCCAGATCCCTCCCAGAGCGCAGACCCACAGCCAGGGGCCCCAGACCCCCCCAAAGCCCAGACCCAAAGCCAGGGGCCCCAGACACCCCCATAGCCCACACCCCTAGCCAGGGGCCCCAGACACCCGCAGAGCCAGGCCCCAGCCAGGGGCCCCAGACCCCCCCCAGAGGCCAGACACCCAGCCATGGGTCCCAGACCCCCAGCCAGGGGCCCCAGACCCCCTCCCAGAGCCCATACCCCCAGCCAGGGCCCCAGACACCCCCCCAGAGCCCGCACCCCGAGCCAGGGGCCCCAGACGCCACCCAGAGCCCAGACCCACAGCCAGGGGCCCCAGCCCCAGAGACCAGCCCCCCAGCCAGGGGCCCCAGACCCCCCCGGAGCCCAGAACCCCAGCCAGAGGCCCCAGCACCCCAGCCAGCTGCCCCAGACCCCCCTCAGAGCCCATACCCCCAGCCAGGGGCCCCAGACCCCCCCCCCAGGACCCACACCCCCTGCCAGGGGCCCCAGATCCCCCCCAGAGCCCAGACCCCCGGCCCAGGGGCCCTAGACCGCCCCCAGAGCCCAGACCCCCCCAGAGCCCAGACCCCCAGCCAGGGGCCCCAGAACCCCCCCCAGAGCTCAGAACCCCAGCCAGGGGCCCCAGACCTGCCCGAGAGCCCAGAGCCCCAGCCAGGGGTCCCAGATCGCCCCCAGAGCCCAGACCCCCCGGCCAGGGCCCCCAGAGCCCAGACCCCACCAGAGCCCAGAACCCAGCCAGGGGCCCCAGACCCCCCCCCCACAGCCCAGACTGCCCACGAGGGGCCCCAGAGCCCAGACCTCCCCCCCCAGATCCCAGACCCCCCTAGAGCCCAGCCCCCAGCCAGGTACCCCATACCTCCCCCATAGCCCAGACCCCCTGCCAGGGGCCCCAGACCCCCCCCAGAGCAAAGACCCCCAGCCAGGGGCCCCAGACCCCCCCAGAGCCCGAGACCCCCAGCCAGGGGCCCCAGACCGCCCCCAGAGCCCAGACCCACAGCCAGCTGCCCCAGACCCCTCCCAGAGTCCAGACCCCCAGCCAGGGGCCCCAGAACCACCCAGAGCCCAGCCCCCAGACAGGGGCCCCAGACCGCCCCCAGAGCCCAGACCCACAGCCAGGGGCCCCAGATCCCTCCCAGAGGGCAGACCCCCAGCAAGGGGCCCCAGACCCCCCAGAGCCCAGACCCAAAGCCAGTGGCCCCAGACCCCCCCCATAGCCCACACCCCCAGCAAGGGCCGCAGACGCCCCCCCCCCGAGCACAGACCCCCAGCCAGGGGCCCCAGACCCACCCCAGAGCCCATACTCCCAGCCAGGGGCCCCAGACCCCCCCCACAGCCCACACCCCCAGCCAGGGCCCCAGACCGCCCCCAGAGCCCAGACCCACAGCCAGGGGCCCCAGATACCTCCCAGAGCGCAGAACCCCAGCCAGGGGCCCCAAACCCCCCAGAGCCCAGACCCCCAGCCAGGGGCCGTAGACTCCCCCCATAGCCCAGACCCCCCCCCCAGAGTCCATACGCCACCCAGGGGCCCCAGACCCCCCCCAGAGCCCACACACCCAGCCAGGGGCCCCAGACCCCCCCAGAGCCCAGACCCCCAGCCAGGGGCACTAGACTCCCCCCAGAGCCCATACGCCCAGCCAGGGGCCCCAGACCCCCCCCAGAGCCCACACCCCCAGCCAGGGGCCCCAGACCTCCCCCAGAGCCCAGACCCACAGCCAGGGGCCCCAGATCCCTCCCAGAGCGCAGACCCACAGGCAGGGCCCCAGACCCCCCCAGAGCCCAGACCCAAAGCCAGGGGCCCCAGACCCCCCCCATAGCCCACACCCCCAGCAAGGGGCCGCAGACCCCCCCAAGCACAGACCCCCAGCCAGGGGCCCCAAACCCACCCCCAGAGCCCATACGCCCAGCCAGGGGCCCCAGACCCCACCCAGAGCCCACACCCCCAGCAAGGGGCCGCAGACACCACCCCCGAGCACAGACCCCCAGCCAGAGGCCCCAGACCCACCCCCAGAGCCCACACCCCCAGCCAGGGGCCCCAGACGGCCCCAGAGCTCAGACCCACAGCCAGGGGCCCCAGATACCTCCCAGAGCGCAGACCCCCAGCCAGGGGCTCCAGACCCCCCAGAGCTCACACCCCCAGCAAGGGGCCCCAGACCCCCCCCGAGCACAGACCCCCAGCCAGGGCCCCAGACCCACCCCCAGAGCCCATACGCCCAGCCAGGGGCCCCAGACCCCCCCAGAGCCCACACCCCCAGCCAGGGGCCCCAGACCGCCCCCAGAGCCCAGACCCACAGCCAGGGGCCCCAGATACCTCCCAGAGCCCAGACCCCCAGCCAGGGGCCCTAGACTCCCTGTCACGGAGTATAGGGGAGTCCGGCCCTGCACCCTCTTCCCCGGATTCACTGGGAGTCTCAGCCAGCCAGTAGAACAGAAGGTTTATTAGTGATGCCGGGAACACAGTCCAACCAGAGCTTGTCAGTACATCCAGGACCCCTCAGTCGGGTCCTTCCGGGGGGGCAGGGAGCTTAGACCCCAGCCTGGGGCTCCCTGCATTTCGCCCCACAGCTCCAACCGGGGCAGGGAGGCCAGACCCTGTCTGCCTCTCTCCCCTCTTCTCCAGCCAGCTTCAAACTGAAACCCAAAAGCCAAACCCTCCAGCAGTCTCTCTCTCCTCCCCCGGGGCCCCTCCTCTAGCCTGTTACCATTCTCCCAGCCAAAGGTGTCACCTCCCAACCCCGTCCTGGCTCATGTTACAGCCTCAGGTAAAGTCTCGCATTTCCAATGCAGCCTGTCCTAATGCAGTTTTCACTCAGGTCAGATCCATCTCGCTCTCTACTCTGTCACACTCCCCCCATAGCCCAGACCCCCAGCCAGGGGCCCCAGACCCCCCCCCCGAGCCCATACCCCCAGCCAGGGGCCCCAGAGCCCAACCAGAGCCCAGACCCCCAGCCAGGGACCCCAGACCCCCCCCAGAGCCCATACGCCCAGCCAGGGGCCCCAGACCCCCCCCCCAGGACCCACACCCTCAGCCAGGGGCCCAGACCTCCCCCAGAGCGCAGACCCACAGCCAGGGACCCCAGACCCCCCCAGAGCCCATACGCCCAGCCAGGTGCCCCAGGACCCCCCCCCAGAGCCCAGAGCCCCAGCCAGGGGCCCCAGATCCCCCCCAGAGCCCAGACACCCCGGCCAGGGGCCCTAGACCGCCCCCAGAGCCCAGCCCCCCCCAGAGCCCAGACCCCCAGCCAGGGGCCCCAGAACCCCCCCAGAGCTCAGAACCCCAGCCAGGGGCCCCAGACCCCCCCCACAGAGCCCACACCCCCTGCCAGGGGCCCCAGACCACCCCCAGAGACCAGATCCACAGCCAGGGGCCCCAGATCCCTCCCAGAGCGCAGACCCCAAGCCAGGGGCTCCAGACCCACCCAGAGCAGAGACCCAAAGCCAGGGGCCCCAGACCCCCCCATAGCCCACACCCCCAGCAAAGGGCCCCAGACCCCCCCCAGAGCCCACACGCCCAGCCAGGGGCCCCAGACACCCCCAGAGCCCACACACCCAGCCAGGGGCCCCAGACCCCCCCCAGAGCCCAGACACCCTCAGAGCCGAGCCCCCAGGCAGGGGCCCCAGACCCCCCCCAGAGCCCATACACCCCCCACAACCCAGCCCCGAGCCAGGGTCCCCAGACCCCCAGCCAGGGTCCCCAGACCCCCCCCCCCAGATCCCACACCCCCAGGCAGGGGCCCCAGACCCCCCCCAGAGCCCATACACCCCCCACAACCCAGCCCCTCAGCCAGGGGCACCAGACCACCGCCAGAGCCCAGACCCCCAGCCAGGGGCCCCAGACCCCCCCCAGAGCCCAGACACCCAGCCAGGGGCCCCAGACCCCAGCCAGAGCCCACACCCCAGCCAGGGGCCCCATACTCCTCCCCAGAGTCCAGGCCCCGCCAGAGCCCAGCCCCCAGCCAGGTGCCCCAGAAAAACCCCCAAAGCCCAGACCCCAGCCAGGGGCCCCAGACCCCCGTCAGAGCCCAGCCCCCCAGCCAGGAGCCCCGGACCCCCCCCCAGAGCCCAGACCCCCAGGAAGGGGCCCCAGACCCCCCCCAGAGCCCAGACCCCCAGGCATGGGCCCCAGACCCCCCCCCAGTGCCCACACCCCCAGCCAGGGACCCCAGATCCCCAGAGTCCACACCCCCTGCCAGGGGCCCCAGACCCCCCCCCAGAGCCCAGACCCCCAGCAAGGGGCCCCAGACCCCGAGCCAGGGGCCCCAGAACCCCCCAGAGCCCAGACCCCCAGCCAGGGGCCCCAGACCCCCCCCAGAGCCCACACCCCCAGCCAGGGGCCCCAGACCCCCCCCACAGCCCATACGCCAAGCCAGGGGCCCCAGACCCCCCCCCCCAGATCCCACACCCCCAGCAAGGGGCCCCAAACCGCCCCCAGAGCCCAGAGCCACAGCCAGGGGCCCCAGATCCCTCCCAGAGGGCAGAACCCTAGCCAGGGGCCCCAGACCCCCCCAGAGCCCAGACCCAAAGCCAGGGGCCCCAGACCCCCCCCATAGGCGACACCCCCAGCAAGGGGCCGCAGCCCCCCGAGCACAGACCCCCAGCCAGGGGCCCCAGACCCCCCCAGAGCCCAGACCCCCAGCCAGGGGCCCTAGACTGCCCCCATAGCCCAGACACCCCCCCCAGAGCCCATACGCCCAGCCAGGGGACCCAGACCCCCCCCCCAGAGCCCACACACCCAGCCAGGGGCCCCAGACCCCCCAGAGCCCAGACCCCCAGCCAGGGGCCCTAGACTCCCCCCATAGCCCAGACCCCCAGCCAGGTTCCCCAGACCACCCCCCGAGCCCATACGCCCAAACAGGGGCCCCAGACACCCCCCCAGAGCCCACACCCCAAGCCAGGGGCCCCAGACCTCCCCCAGAGCCCAGACCCACAGCCAGGGGCCCCAGATACCTCCCAGAGCGCAGACCCACAGGCAGGGGCCCCAGACCCCCCCAGAGCCCAGACCAAAAGCCAGGGGCCCCAGACCCCCCCCATAGCCCAGACCCCCAGCAAGAGGCCCCAGACCCCCCCCAGAGCCCACACGCCCAGCCAGGGGCCCCTGACACCCGCCAGAGCACAGCCCCCAGCCAGGGGCACCAGACCACCCCCAGAGCCCAGGCCCCGAGCCACGGGCCCCAGACACCCCCAGAGCAGAGACCTCCAGCCAGGGGCCCCAGACACCCCCAGAGCCCAGCCCCCCAGCCAGGGGCACCAGACCACCCCCAGAGCCCAGGCCCCAAGCCAGGGGCCCCAGACACCCGCAGAGCACAGACCTCCAGCCAGGGGCCCCAGACTCCCCCCATATCCCTGACCCCCAGCCAGGGCCCCCAGACCCCCGCAAGAGCCCAGCCCCCCAGCCAGGTGCCCCAGAACCCCCCAGAGCCCAGACCCCCAGCCAGGGGCCCCAGACCCCCCCCAGAGCCCAGCCCCCCAGCCAGGTGCCCCAGAACCCCCCAGAGCCAGACCCCCAGCCAGGGGCCCCAGACCCCCCCCAGAGCCCAGCCCCCCAGCCAGGAGCCCCAGACCTCCCCAGAGCCCAGACCCACAGCCAGGGGCCCCAGATACCTCCCAGAGCGCAGACCCACAGGCAGGGGCCCCAGACCCCCCCAGAGCCCAGACCAAAAGCCCAGGGGCCCCCAGACCCCCCCCCATAGCCCAGACCCCCAGCAAGAGGCCCCAGACCCCCCCCAGAGCCCACACGCCCAGCCAGGGGCCCCTGACACCCGCCAGAGCACAGCCCCCCAGCCAGGGGCACCAGACCACCCCCAGAGCCCAGGCCCCGAGCCATGTGCCCCAGACACCCCCAAGGCAGAGACCTCCAGCCAGGGGCCCCAGACACCCCCCAGAGCCCAGCCCACCAGCCAGGGGCACCAGACCACCCCCAGAGCCCAGGCCCCAAGCCAGGGGCCCCAGACACCCCCAGAGCACAGACCTCCAGCCAGGGGCCCCAGACTCCCCCCATATCCCTGACCCCCAGCCAGGGCCCCCAGACCCCCGCAAGAGCCCAGCCCCCCAGCCAGGTGCCCCAGAACCCCCCAGAGCCCAGACCCCCAGCCAGGGGCCCCAGACCCCCCCCAGAGACCAGCCCCCCAGCCAGGAGCCCCAGACACCCCCCAGGAGCCCAGACCCCCAGCCAGGGGCCCCAGACCCCAGCCAGAGCCCACACCCCCAGCCAGGGGACCCAGACTCCTCCCCAGAGTCCAGGCCCCGCCAGAGCACAGCCCCCAGCCAGGTGCCCCAGAAACCCCAAGAGCCTAGACCCCCAGCCAGGGGCCCCAGACCCCCGTCAGAGCCCAGCCCCCCAGCCAGGAGCCCCGGACCCCCCCCCCAGAGCCCAGACGCCCAGGAAGGGGCCCCAGACACCCCCCCAGAGCCCAGACCACCAGGCATGGGCCCCAGACCCCCCCCCAGTGCCCACACCCCCAGCCAGGGACCCCAGATCCCCAGAGTCCACACCCCTGCCAGGGGCCCCAGACACCCCCCCCAGAGCCCAGACCCCCAGCAAGGGGCCGCAGACCCCCAGCCAGGGGCCCCAGACCCCCCCCAGAGCCCAAACGCCCATCCAGGGGCCACAGACCCCCCCCCGAGCCCACACCCCCAGCCAGGGGTCCCAGACCGCCCCCAGAGCCCAGACCCACAGCCAGGGGCCCCAGACCCCCCCCCAGAGCCCACACACCCAGCCAGGGGCCCCAGACGCCCCCAGAGCCCAGACCCCCAGCCAGGGGCCCTAGACGCCCCCCATAGCCCAGAACCCCAGCCACGGTCCCCCAGACCCCCCCCGAGCCCATACGCCCAAACAGGGGCCCCAGACCCCCCCCCAGAGCCCCACACGCCCAGCCAGGGGCCCCTGACACCCGCCAGAGCCCAGCCCCCCAGCCAGGGGCACCAGACCACCCCCAGAGCCCAGGCCCCGAGCCACGGGCCCCAGACACCCCCAGAGCAGAGACCTCCAGCCAGGGGCCCCAGACACCCCCCAGAGCCCAGCCCCCCAGCCAGGGGCACCAGACCACCCCCAGAGCCCAGGCCCCAAGCCAGGGGCCCCAGACACCCCCAGAGCACAGACCTCCAGCCAGGGGCCCCAGACTCCCCCCATATCCCTGACCCCCAGCCAGGGGCCCCAGACCCCCGCCAGAGCCCAGCCCCCCAGCCAGGTGCCCCCAGAACCCCCCAGAGCCCAGACCCCCAACCAGGGGCCCCACACCCCCCCCAGAGCCCAGACCCCCAGCCAGGAGCCCCAGACCCCCCCCAGAGCCCAGACCCCCAGCATGGGGCCCCAGACCTCCCCCTAGAGCCCAGACCCCCAGCCATGGGCCCCCGACCCCCCCAGAGCCCAGACTCAAAGCCAGGGACCCCAGACCCCCCCCCATAGCCCACACCCCCAGCAGGGGCCCCAGACCCACCCCAGAGCCCATACGCCCAGCCAGGGGCCCCCAGACCCCCCCCAGAGCCCACACCCCCAGCCAGGGGCCCCAGACCGCCCCCAGAGCCCAGACCCACAGCCAGGGCCCCAGATCCCTCCCAGAGCCCAGACCCAAAGCCAGGGACCCCAGACCCCCCCCATAGCCCACAGCCCCAGCAAGGGGCCGCAGACACCACCCCCCCCGAGCACAGACCCCCAGCCAGGGGCCCCAGACCCACCCCAAGAGCCCATACTCCCAGCCAGGGGCCCCAGACCCCCCCCACAGCCCACACCCCCAGCCAGGGGCCTCAGACCGCCCCAGAGCCCCAGACCCACAGCCAGGGGCCCCAGATACCTCCCAGAGCGCAGACCCCCAGCCAGGGGCCCCAAACCCCCCCAGAGCCCATACGCCCAGCCAGGGGCCCCAGACCCCCCCCCAGAGCCCACACACCCAGCCAGGGGCACTAGACTCCCCCCAGAGCCCATACGCCCAGCCAGGGGCCCCAGACCCCCCCCAGAGCCCACACCCCCAGCCAGGGGCCCCAGACACCCCCAGAGCACAGACCCCCCAGCAAGGGGCCCCAGACCGCCCCCCCCCAGAGCCCAGACCCCCAGCCATGGGCCCCAGACCCCCCCCCCCCCCCAGAGAGTACAGATCCGTTCGTGTAAATACCTCGCAATGAACAATTCAATCCTGTTCACAGCAAGTTCCAAATTTATCCTGGAATCCTCTTAAAAACGCCAATTAAATGGGCTGCTGCGCTTCTTGCACAGATCGGTTCGTGAAAATTCCTCACAGAGAGCATTACAATTGTGTCACAGCTTCAACTAAATTTCTCCTGGAAACCTCCTCCAAATCAATGATGCTGCACTGGTTGGCTTATCGTAAAGTTCCGTTCGTGAGATTTCCTCCGAATGAATATTTAAATCCTGTTCACTGCTACTGCCAAATGACTCCTCGAATCGTCCTCCAAAAGCAATTTAAATGTAATGCTGAGATTTTGGTGCAGATCCGTTCGTGAGAATATCTCACAATGGACAATTAAAATCTGTTCACTGGAATGTCTAAATTTCTTCTGGAAGCCTCTTTGACACGCCCGTTAGATGTTCTACAGCGTTTTTTGTTCTATTAGCTGTCGATAATTCCTCACAAAGCATTTTAATTCTGTTCACTGATACAGACAAATTTCACCTGGAATCCTCCTCCAAAAGCCGTTATGCTGCACTTGTTGTTGGCTTTTCGTACCGATCCGTTCGTGAGAATACCTCACAATGAACAATTCAACCCTGTTCACAGCAAGTTCCAAATTTATCCTGGAATCCTCTTAAAAATGCCATTTAGATGTGATGCTGCGCTTCTTGTACAGATCCATTCGTGAAAATTCCTCACAAAGAGCATTACAATTGTTTCACTTCTACAACTAAATTCCTCCTGGAATCCTCCTCCAAAAGCAATTATGCTCTACTGGTTGGCTATTCGTACATATCCGTTCGTAATAATACCTCGCAATGAACAATTCAACCACGTTTACTGCTACTGCCTAATTTCTCCTGGAATCCTACTCCAAAAGCTATTTAAATGTAATGCTGAGATTTTGGTGCAGATCCGTTCGTGAGAATATATTACAATGGACAATTCAAATCTGTTCACTGGAATTTCTAAATTTCTTCTGGAAGCCTCTTTGACATGCCCGTTAGATGTTCTACAGCGCTTTTTTTCCTATTAGCTGTCGATAATTCCTCAGAAAGCATTTCATTCTGTTCACTGATACAGACAAAATTCACATGGTATCCTCCTTCAAAAGCCGTTATGCTGCACTGGTTGGCTTTTCGTACAGATCCGTTCGTGAGAATACCTCGCAATGAACAATTCAACCCTGTTCACAGCAAGTTCCAAATTTATCCTGGAATCCTCTTAAAAATGCCATTTAGATGTGATGCTGCGCTTCTTGTACAGATCCATTCGTGAAAATTCCTCACAAAGAGCATTACAATTGTTTCACTTCTACAACTAAATTCCTCTTGGAATCCTCCTCCAAAAGCAATTATGCTCTACTGGTTGGCTATTCGTACATATCCGTTCGTAATAATACCTCGCAATGAACAATTCAACCACGTTTACTGCTACTGCCTAATTTCTCCTGGAATCCTACTCCAAAAGCTATTTAAATGTAATGCTGAGATTTTGGTGCAGATCCGTTCGTGAGAATATATTACAATGGACAATTCAAATCTGTTCACTGGAATTTCTAAATTTCTTCTGGAAGCCTCTTTGACATGCCCGTTAGATGTTCTACAGCGCTTTTTTTCCTATTAGCTGTCGATAATTCCTCAGAAAGCATTTCATTCTGTTCACTGATACAGACAAATTTCACATGGTATCCTCCTTCAAAAGCCGTTATGCTGCACTGGTTGGCTTTTCGTACAGATCCGTTCGTGAGAATACCTCGCAATGAACAATTCAACCCTGTTCACAGCAAGTTCCAAATTTATCCTGGAATCCTCTTAAAAACGGCAGTTAGACGGGCTGCTGCGCTTCTTGCACAGATCGGTTCGTGAAAATCCCTCACAAAGAGCATTTCATTTTTTTCACAGGTACAAAGAATTTCTCCTCGAATCCTCCTCCAAAAGCAATTACGCTCTAATGGTCGTCTTTTCGTACATATCCGTTCGTAAGAATAGCTCGCAAAGAACAATTAAACCCTGTTCACTGCAACTGCCAAATCTCTCCTGTAACCCTCCTCCAAAAGTCCGTTAGATATCCCATTGCGCTTTTTGTACTTATTACTTTTTGAAAATTCTTCATAAAGAGCATTTCAATTCTGTTCACTGCTACAGACAAATTTCACCTGGAATCCTCCTCCAAAAGCAATTATGCTGCACTTGTTGTTGGCTTTTCGTACAGATCCGTTCGTGAGAATACCTCACAATTATCAATTCAACCCTGTTCGCAGCAAGTTCCAAATTTATCCTGGAATCCTCTTAAAAACGCCATTTAGATGTGATGCTGCGCTTCTTGTACAGATCGATTCGTGAAAATTCCTCACAGAGAGCATTACCATTGTTTCACTGCTACAACTACATTTCTCCTGGAATCCTCCTCCAAATCAATGATGCCGCACTGGTTGGCTTATCGTAAAGTTCCGTTCGTGAGATTTCCTCCGAAGGAATATTTCAACCCTCTTCACGGCTACTGCCAAATGTCTCCTCGAATCGTCCTCCAAACGCTAATTAAATGTAATGCTGAGATTTTGGTGCAGATCCGTTCGTGAGAATATCTCACAATGGACAATTCAAATCTTTTCACTGGAATTTCTATATTTCTTCTGGAAGCCTCTTTGACACGCCCGTTAGATGTTCTACAGCGTTTTTTGTTCTATTAGCTGTCGATAATTCCTCACAAAGCATTTCAAAGCTGTTCACTGCTACAGACAAATTTCACCTGGTATCCTCCTTCAAAAGCCGTTATGCTGCACTGGTTAGCTTTTCGTACAGATCCGTTCGTGAGAATACCTCACAATGTCAATTCAATCCTGTTTACAGCAGGTTACTAATTTATCCTGGAATCCTCTTTACAACTCCAGTTAGATGTGCTGCTGCGCTTCTTGCACAGATCGGTTCGTGAAAATTCCTCACAAAGAGCATTACAATTGTTTCACTGCTTCAACTACATTTCTCCTGGAATCCTCCTCCAAAGGCAATTATGCTCTACTGGTTGACTATTCGTACATATCCGTTCGTAATAATACCTCGCAACCCCTTTCACTGCTACTTCCAAATCTCTCCTGTAATCCCCCTCTACAAGTATTTAAAAGTACTGCTTCGATGTTGGTACAGATCCGTTCGTGTGAATACCTCACAATGGCCAATTCAATCCTATTCAAAGCCAGCTCCAAATTTATCCTGGAATCTTCTTAGAAACTAAAGTTAGAGGTGCTGCTGCGCTTCTTGTACACATCGATTCGTGAAAATTGCTCACAAAGGACATTATTATTTTTTCACTGATTCAAATAAATTTCTCCTGGAATCTTTCTTCAAAAGCAATTTTGCAATACTGGTTGTCTTTTCGTACAGATCCGTTCCTGAGAATACCTCGCAATGAAGAATTCACCCCTGTTATCTGCTACTGCGAAAAATCTTCTGTTATCCACCTTCACAAGCTGTTTGAATTGACCGGTGCGATTTTGGTACAGATCCGTTCGTGAGAATACCTCACTACGATCAATTCAATCCTGTTCACTACAAGTTCCAAATTTCTCCTGGAATCCTCTTTGAAACGCACGTTAGATTTTCTACAGCCCATTTGGAACTTATAGTTTTCGATAATTTCACACTAAGCATTTCAATTCTGTTCACTGCTAAGGACAAATTTCACATGGGATCCTCCTCCAAAAGCCGATATGCTGCACTGGTTGGCTTTTCGTAAAGATCCGTTCGTGAGAATTCCTCTTAATGAACAATTTAATCCTGTTCACAGAAAGTTCCAAATTTATCCTGGAGTCCTCTTAAAATTGCAAGTTAGACTTGCTGCATCGCTTCTTGAACAGGTAGGGGCGTGAGAATTCCTCACAAAGAGCATTTCAATGCATTTCACAGCTACAAAGAATTTCTCCTGGACTCCGCCTCCAAAAGCATTTCGCTCTACTGGTTCGCATTTCGTACAGATCCGTTAGTAAGAATAGCTCGCAAAGAACAATACAACGCTTTTCACAGCATGTTACTAATTTATCCTGGAATCCTCTTAACTACTCCAGTTAGATGTGCTGCTGCGCTTCTTGCACACATCGATTCGTGAAAATTCCTCACAAAGAGCATTACAATTTTTTCACTGCTACAACTAAATTTTTCCTGGATTCCTCCTCGAAAAGCCATTTTGCTGCACTGGGTACCGTTTCGCACAGATCTGTTCGTGAGAATACCTCGTAATGAAAAATTCAATCCTGTTCAGTGCAACTTCCAAAATTATCCTGGAAACTTCTTAAAAACGCCATTTAGATGTGATGCTGTGCTTCTTGTACACATCGCTTCGTGAAAATTCCTCACAAAGAGCATTTCAAGTTTTTTCACAGCTACAATGAATTTCTCCTGGTATACTCCTCCAAAAGCAATAATGCTCTACTTGTTGGCTTTTCGTACAGATCCGTTCGTAAGAATAGCTCTCAAAGAACTATTCAACCCTGTTCACTGCAACATTCAAATATTTCCTGTAATCCTCCTCCAAAAGCTATTTAAATGTACTGCTGCGATTTTGGTTCAGATGCATTCGTGAGAATACCTCACTACGATAAATTAAATCCTATTCACTGCATGTTCCTAATTTCCCCTTGAAGCTTCTTAAACGCCCGTTACATGTTCCACTGCGGTTTTTGTACTTACTTTTTGAAAATTCTTCACAAAGAGCATTTCAATTCTGTTCACTGCTACAGACAAAATTCACCTGCAATTCTCCTCCAAAAGCGATTATGCCGCACTGTTTGGCTTTTCGTACAGATCCGTTCGAGAGAATACCTCACAATGAACAATTCAACCCTGTTCAAGGCAATGCCCAAATTTCACTTGGAATCCTCTTAAAACCACCTTGCAAATCTCTTCTGTAGTCCGCCTCCAAAAGTATTTAAAAGTACTGCTACGACGTTGGTACAGATCCTTTCGTGTGAATACCTCACAATGGCCAATTCAATCCTGTTCAAAGCCAGCTCCAAATTTATCCTGGAATCCTCTTAGAAACTAAAATTAGAGGTGCAGCTGCGCTTCTTGTACACATCGATTCGTGAAAATTGCTCACAAAGGACATTACAATTGTTTTCCACTAAATCAGCTAAAATTCTCCTGGAATCCTCCTTCAAAAGCAATTTTGCTATACTGGTTGTCTTTTCGGACAGATCCGTTCGTGAGAATACCTCCGAATGAACAATTCAACCCTGTTCACTGTTACTGCTAAATCTCTCCTATTATCCACCTCCAAAAGCTATTTGAATGTACTGCTGCGATTTGGTTCGTGAGAATACCTCACTACGATCAAGTCAATCTTGTTCACTACAAGTTCCAAATTTCTCCTGGAATCCTCTTTGAAACGCAAGTTAGATTTTCTACAGCGCATTTGGAACCTATAGTTTTCGATAATTTCACACAAAGCATTTCAATTCTGTTCACTGCTACAGACAAATTTCACATGGGATCCTCCTCCAAAAGCCGTTATGCTGCACTGGTTGGGTTTTCGTACAGATCCGCTCGTGGGAATATCTCGCAATGAACAATTCAACCCTGTTCACTGCTCTCTCCTCTAATCCTCCTGCAAAAGTATTTAAAAGTACTGCTATGATTTTCGTAGAGATCCGTTCGTGAGACTACCTCACAATGGCCAATTCAATCCTTTTCACAGCAAGTTCCAAATTTTTCCAGGAATCCTCTTGAAAACGCCAGTTAGATGTGCTGCTGCGCTTCTTGTGCACAGCGGTTTGTGAAAATTCCTCACAAAGAGCATTACATTTTTCTCACTGCTACAGCTAAATTTCTCCTGGAATCCTCCTCAAAAAGCTATCTAGCTGTACTGCTGAGCTTCTGGTACAGATCCCTAACCCCAACCCCCCCATCGTAATCCTAACCCCACCGCCACCCCACCCTCCCCCTCCATTTTCACCCACATTGTCACTGTCACCCTCACCCTAAACCTCACCATAACCCCCAATCCTCACTTTCACTCTCACCCTCACTGTAACCCCCACCCCTACACAACACCCTCACGCTCACCTCCACCCCCAGTTCCATCCCACGCTCAGCCTCAAACTCACACCCACTCCCATGCACACCACACCCACCACCCCCTCCCTTACGCTCACCCTCACACCGCGCATCCCCACCCTCAGCCTCAGCCCAACCCACACCCCCCCCACTCGCACACTCACTCCAACCCACACCCCGACCCTCACCGTCACCCTCACCCCCGCCCTTACCACCACCCTCACGCTCCCCCCCACCCCACGCCCACACTCACTATCCCAGGGAGAGGGTGGGGGTGACGTTGTGCATTACGGTGAGGGTGAGGGTGGGGGTGAGGGGAGGGTGGGGTAGGAGTTGGGATTAGGGTGGGGATGAGGGTGGGTCAGGTGGTTAGGGTGAGGGTGAGGTTGGGAGTGGGGGTGGGGGGGTAGGTGACTGTGGAGGAGAGGGTGGGGGTGGGGGTGCGGGTGAGGGTGAGGGTGAGACTGGTGGTGGGGGTGAGGGTGAATGTTAGGGTGAGGATGAGTCTGGGTGAGGATGGTGGTTGGGTGGGAGTGGGGGTCAGGGTGAGGTTGAGAGTGAGGTTGATTGTGGGGGGGGTGGGAGAGAGGGTGAGGGTGTGGGTGTGGGTCGGGGTTAGGGAGAGGGTGGCGGTGGGGGTGTGTGGGAGAGAGTGATGGTGAGCGTGGGGGTGGGGGGGGAGAGTGAAGATTAGGGTGAGGGTGAGGCTTGGGCTGAGTGTGAGGGTGGGGTTGGGGTGGGGGTGAAGGTGAGGGTGGAGGTGGGGGGTGGGGTTGAGGTTGAGCGTTAGGGTGAGGGTCAGGGTGAGGGTGTGTGTGGGGGTGGGGGTGAGGGCGAGGGTGTAGGTGTAGGTGAGGGTGAGAAGGACGGTTCGGGACGGGGTGAGAATAAGGGTGAATGTGAGGAGGAGGGTGGGGTGGGGGTCGATGTGAGAATGAGGGTGAGGGTGGGGGTGGGGTGGGGTGGAGGTGGGGGTGAGGGTGAGTGTGGGGGGTGGGGTTGTGGTTTAGGGTGGGGGTGGTGGTCGGGGTGAGGGTAATGGGGACGATCTGATTGGGATTAGGGTGAGGTTGGGGGTGAGAGTGAGGTTGAGGGTGAGGGTGGAGTTGGGGGTGGGCGTGGGGGTGGGGGTGTGGGTGAGGTTGAGGGTTATTGTAGGGGTTGGGGTAAGGGTGAGGTTTAGCGTGAGGGTAGGGTTGCCGGTTGGTGTGGGGGTGAGGGTGAGGGTGATGGTGATGGTGGGTTTGAGATTAGGGTGAGGGTGGGGGTGGGAGTGAGGTTGAGGGTGAGGGTGGGGGTGGGGGTGGGGGTTGGGGTGAGGGAGAGGGTGAGGGTGGGGGTGGGGTTGGGTGTTGGGGTGAGGGTGAGGGTTGGGGTGTGAGTGAGGGTTGAGGGAGTGAGTGGGGGTGGGGTGAGGGTGAGTTTAAGGGTGGGGGTGGGGGTGGGGGTGGGGGTGTGCGTGGGCGTTGTTGTGGTTTTGTGGATGAGGGTGAGGATGATTGTCGGGGTTGGGGTAAGGGTGAGGGAGATGGTGAGGTTGGGGGTGGGGGTGCGGTTGAGGGTGAGGGTGGGGGTGCGGGTGCGTGGTTGTGGTTTTGTGGATGAGGGTGAGAATGATTGTCGGGGTCGGGGTAAGGGTGAGGGAGATGGAGAGGTTGGGGTGGGGGTGGGTGTGCGGGTGAGGGTGAGCGTCAGGGCGGGGTTTGGGGTGGGGGTTGAAAAGGGGGTGGGGCTGAGAGTGAGGGTGATGGTGGGTGTGGTGGTGGGGGTGTGGTTGAGCGTTACGATGAGGGTGAGGGTGCGGGTGAGGGTGAGGGTGGGGTCGGGGGTGGGGTTGAGGGTGAGGGTTTGCGTGAGGGTGGAGGTGGGAGTGGGGGTGAGGGTGAGAGTAGGGTGAGGGTGAGGGTGTGGGTGAGGGTGCCGGTGAGCATCGGTCTGCGGGTGAGGGTGAGTGTGAGGGTGGGGGTGTGCGTTTGCGTGGGCGTGGGTGTGGTTTTGTGGATGAGGTTGAGGATGATTGTGGGGGTTGGGGTAAGGGGGAGGGTGATGGTGAGGGTGGTGGTGGGGTTGCGGGTGAGGGTGATGGTGGGGGTGGCTGTTTGGGGTGAGGGTGAGGGCGAGGGTGAGGGTGAGTGTGAGGGTGAGGGTTAGGGTGAGGGTGGGGTAAGGGTGAGGGTGTGTGAGGGGTTGGGGTGGGTTTTGGGTTAGGGAGAGGATTAGGGAGGGTGCGGGGTTTTGGGTGAGGGTGAGGGTGGTTTTGGGGGTGGGGGTGAGGATGAGGGTGAGCGTCAGGGTGGGGGTGGGGTGGGGGTGGGATTGGGGGTGGGGGTGAGGGTGATGGTGGGTGTGGTGGTGGGGGTGAGGTTGAGCGTTACGATGAGGGTGAGTGTGCGGGTGAGTGTGAGGGTGAGGGTAGTGTTGGGGGTGGGGTTGTGGGTGGGGTTGAGGGTGAGGGTGAGCGTGAGGGTGGCGGTGGGAGTGGGCGTGAGGTTGAGAGTAGGGGTGCGGGTGAGGGTGTGGGTGAGGGTAGGGGTGAGGTTGAGTATGAGTGTGAGGGTGAGGGTGATCGTGGGGGTGGGGGTGAAGATGAGGGTGAGCGTCAGTGTGGGGGTGGGGTGGGGGTGGGATTGGGGGTGGGGGTGAGGGTGGTCGGGGTGAGGGTGAGTCTGGGGGTGCGGGTGAGGGTGGGGGTGGGGTGGTGGTGAGGATGAGCTTGATAGTGGGGGTGGTGTGGGGGTGAGGGTGAGCGGGGAGGGTTCAGGTGAGGTTGAGGGTGGGGGTGGGGGTAGTTGTGGGGGTATGGTTGAGGGTGAGGGTCTGGGTGGGAGTGGGGGTTGGGGTGAGGGTGGCGGTGGGGGTGTAGGAGTGGGTGTGGGTTAGCATTACGATGAGGTTGAGGGTGCGGGTGAGAGTGAGGGTGAGGGTGGGGTTGGGGTGGGGTTGAGGGTGAGGGTGAGGGTGGGGGTGGGAGTGGGGGTGACGGTGAGAGTAGGGGGTGCGGTTGAGGGTGAGGGTGAGGGTGATGGTGAGGGTGGGGGTGGGGGTGGGTGCGGGTGTTGGGGTGAGGGTGAGGGCGAGGGTGAGGGTGAGGGTTAGGGTTAGGGTGGGCGTGAGGATTAGGGTGAGGGTGAAGGTGAGGGTGAGGGTGAGGGTGGGTGAGGGGTGGGGGTGGGTTTTGGGTTAGGGTGAGGATTAGGGAGGGTGCGGGGTTTCGGGTGAGGGTGAGGCTAGTGTTGGGGGTGGGGGTGAGGATGAGGATGAGCGTCAGTGTGGGGGTGGGGTGGGGGTGGGATTGGGGGTGGAGGTGAGGGTGAGCGTTACGATGAGGGTGAGGGTGCGGGTGGGTGTGAGGGTGAGGGTGGGGTTGGGGGTGAGGGTGAGTGTGAGGGTGGGGTTGGGAGTAGGGGTGAGGGTGAGAGTAGGGGTGCGGGTGAGGGTAGGGGTGAGGGTGAGGATGAGTGTGGGGGTAAGGGTGAGGGTGTGGGTGACGTCGAGCTTCGGGCTTGGGGTGAGTGTGAGTGTGAGGGTGGGGGTGGGGTGAAGATGAGGGTGAGGAGGAGGCTGAGAGTGGTGGTCGGGGTGAGGGTGAGGGTGAGTCTGGGGGTGAGAGTGAGGGTGGGGGTGGGGGTGAGGATGAGCTTGATAGTGGGGGTGGTGTGGGGGTGAGGGTGAGCGGGGAGGGTTCAGGTGAGGGTGAGGGTGGGGGTGGGGTTGGGGGTTTGGGTGAGGGTGGGAGTGGCGGTGGGGGTGTAGGTGTGGGAGTGGGTTAGCATTACGATGAGGGTGAGGGTGCAGGTGAGGGTGAGGATGATGGTGAGGGTGGGGGTGGATGTGGGTGTTGGGGTGAGGGTGAGGGCGAGGGTGAGGGTGAGAGTGAGGGTGAGGGTGAGGGTGAGGGTTGGGATGTCCCAACCCGCACCCCCCCACACGTCCCTCACCCTCACCCTGACTCCCACACCAACCCCCACCCACACCATCACCCTACCCCCAAACCTTAACCCTAACCCGAACACCAACCCTTACACTCACCCTCATCGTGATCCCCACCCTCACTCACACCTCAACCCCACCCCCACTCCCACTCCCACCGTCACACTCACCCCACACCCACCCCTACCCTCACCCTCACCCTCAACCCAACCCCAAACCCCAGCCCAACCTCCACCCTCACTCTCACAGTCACCGAAATGCAAAATCTCACCCTCTCCCCCACGCTCACTCCTACCCCCAGACTCACCCTCACCCTCAACCACACCCTCAACGACACCCCAACCCTCAAACTCACCCCCACCCCCAACCCCACCCCCACCCTCACCCTCACTCTCACACTCACCCTAAACCTATCCCCAAACCCCACCCTCACCCTCACCCTTACCCCAACCCCCGCAATCACACTCCCCCTCACCCTGAAACCCAAGGTCACACCCCCACCCCCACCCACACCTTTATGCTCACCCTCGCCCCACCCACACTCCAAACCCTCACCCTCACTCACACCCCCACCCCACCCTCACCCTCACCCCAACCCCCACCCTCACTCTCACCCCCACCCCCACCTCCGCCCACACCCTCACCCTAAACCCGGCACCCACCCTCACCCTCACCCTAACTCCAACACCCACCCCCACCCCCACCCTAAGCCCCAAACCCACCGTCACCATCACCCTCACTCTCACCCTCACCCTCACCCTCACCCTAACCCTAACCCTCACCCTCACCCTCACCCTCACACCAACCCCCACCCCGAGACCCACCCCCACCCTCACCCTCACACCCTCATCCTAATTCCCAAACCAACCATCACCCTCACCCTCACTCCACCGCAACCCCCACCCCCACTCCCACCCTAACCTTCACCCTTACCCCAACCCCTACACTAACCCTCAGCCTCACCCTACCCCCACTCCCACGTCCACCCGCACCCTCTCCCTGAATCTCTTCACCACCCCCACCCTCACCCTCACCCTCACCCTAACCCCCACCCCCACCCTCACCCTCACCCTGTGACGGTGAGGGTGAGGGTGGGCTGGGGTGGGGTGACGGTGAGGGTGAGGGACGTGGTGGTGGTGCAGGTTGGGATGAGCGTCAGGGTGAGGGTGGGGGTGAGGATGAGGGTGGCAGTGAGGATGGGGGTGGGGGTGTCACGGAGTACAGGGGAGTCCGGCCCTGCACCCCTCTTCCCCGGATTCACTGGGAGTCTCAGCCAGCCAGTAGAACAGAAGGTTTATTAGAGATGCCAGCAACACAGTCCAACCAGAGCTTGTCAGTACATCCAGGACCCCTCAGTCGGGTCCTTCCGGGGGGCAGGTAGCTTAGACCCCAGCCTGGGGCTCCCTGCATTTCGCCCCACAGCTCCAAATGGGGCAGGGAGGCCAGACCCTGTCTGCCCCCCTCCCTTCCTCTTCCCAAGCCAGCTCCAAACTGAAACTCTCCAGCCCCTTCTCCCCCTTTGTCTGCTTCCCGGGCCAGGAGGTCACCTGATCCCTTTGTTCCCACACCTTCAGCTCTCACCTTTGCCAGGGGAGGGGCCGGGCCATCTCTTGCCAGGAGACAGAGACATTCTCTGTGTCCAGGCCTCTGCCTTCTAGGGCTTTGTAGCAATCATGCACCGTTGTCCCACCACCTAGATACTCAAGCCCCGCATAGGGGAAACCGAGGCACCCACACAGTACTCAGGGAAACCTTAACAACACTCCTAGTTCGTCACAGGGGGTGAGCGTGACGGTGAGGGTGGTGGTGCAGGTGAGGGTGAGGGTGACAGTGAGGGTGAGGGTGGGGGTGGGGATGAGGTGTGGCATGGGGGTTGGGAGGGATGAGTGTGTGAGTGGGTGTGGGGGTGAGAGTGCGCATAATGGTGGGGGTGGGGTGAGGGTGTGAGTGGGCGTGGGTTTGAGGGTCAGCGTGAGTGGGGGTGAGGGTTGAGGTGGGGTTTAGGGTGAGGGTGAGAATGAGGGTGAGGGTGAGGGTTAGGGTGAGGGTTAGGGTGAGAGTGAGGGTGACGGTGGGGGTGAGATTGAGGGTGAGGGTGAGGTTGAGGGTGGGTGTGGGGTGACTGTGAGGGTCAGGGTGGGGGTGAGGGTGAGGGTGACGGTGGGGGTGAGATTGAGGGTGAGGGTGGGGGTGAGGTTGAGGATGAGGGTGAGGGTGGGTGTGGGGTGACTGTGAGGGTAAGGGTGAGGGTGAGGGTGGGGATGGAGGTGGGTGTTAGGGTGAGGCCGAGGGTGGGTGTGGGTGTTAGGGATCTGTTCCATAAGCTCAGCAGTACAGCTAAATAACTTTTGGGAGAGGTTTCCAGGAGAAATTTGGCACTAGCAGGGAACAGGATTGAAATGCTCATTTTAAGTATTAATGACTTACCGATACCTACCAAAAGCCCAGCAATGCATCATCATGGCTTATGGAGGACGTTTCCATGCGAAATGTTGAATTCGTAAAAAAGATTCTTGGAATGCTCATTGTGAGGAATTTTCACGAATCCATCTGTACCAAAAGCCCACCATTGAATCAATGGCTTGTGGAGGAGGAATACATATGAAATTTGGCATTAGCAAGGAACAGGATTGAAAGGCTCTTTTTTTATTTATATTTTACAAATCCATCTGAACGAAGAGCCCAGCAGTGCATCATAATGACTTTTCGAAGATGATTCCACGAGAAATTTGGCAGTGGCAGTGAACAGGATTGACTTGTTCGTAGTGAGGTATTCTCACGAACAGAACTGTACCAAAAACGCTGTAGTACATCTATTTCACAAACCCTACCGTACCAAAACCCCAGCACTGCATCACCATGGTTTTTGGAAGAGGATTCCAGGCGAAAATTGGCACTAGCAGTGAACAGGATTGAATTGTTCAACGTGAGGAACTCTCACGAACGGAGATGTACCAAATGCCCACCAGTGCATCATAATGGCTTGTGGAGGAGGATGCCATGAATAATTTGGAGCTGGTTTAAGAGGATTGAAATGCTCATTGTAAGGAATTTACACTAATCGGATCTCTACCAAAAAACCTGCATTACATCGAAATGACTTTTGAAAGAGGATTCCAGGAGAAATTTGGCATTTGCACTGAACAGGATTTAATTGTACATTGTCAGGGTTTCTCACTAACCGAACTGTACCAAAAGCCCTGTAGAACATATAAATAGCTTTTGGAGGTGTATTCCAGGAGAAATTTGAAATTCATAGTGAACAGGATTGAATTGTTCTTTGTGAGGTATTCTCACAAACGGATCTGTACCAAAATCGCAGCAGTACATTCAAAGAGCTTTTGGAGGAGGATTCCAAGAGATAGTTGGCACTAGCACTGAACAGGATTGAAATGCTCATTGCAAGGAATTTTCACATACCGATCTGTACTAATACCACAGCAGTGCATCTTCATGGCTTTTTCATGAGGATTCCATGAACAATTTGGCACTCCTTGAACAGGATTGAAATGCTCATTGTGAGGAATTTTCACTAACTGATCTCTACCAAAAGACCAGCAGAACAATCTAAAGAGATTTTGGAGGAGGTTTCCCGGAGAAATATGGCACTAGCTGTGATAGAATTGAAAGGCTCATTTCAAGTATTTTTCACTAAACGATCTGAATTGCGCAGCAATTCATCAGCATCACCCTAATCCTATCCCTAACCCTAATCCTAACCCAAAACCCTCACCCTCACCACCACCCCAACCCCCACCCCCACCCTAACCCTCACCACCACCATAACCCCCACACCCACAATCACCTTCACCCTCACCAGCACCCCCACCCCCATCCTCACGCCCTCCCCCAGCCTCACACACACCCTCACCCACACACCCACCGCCATCCCCACCCTCACCGACACCCTCACCCTCACCCCCAACTTCACCCCCAGCCACACCCTCACCTTCACGCTAACACCCACCCCCACACTCACCCTCACCCTCAACCCCAAATCCAACCCCACCCTCACCTTAACACTCACCCTTTCCCTAACCCCCACCTTCACCCTCACCATCAACTTCACCCTCACCCCCACCCCACCGCCCACTCCCACCCTCACCTGCACCCTCATGCTAACCCCCACCCCCTCCCTCACCCTCACCTGGGTTGAGGCTGAGGATTAGGGCGAGGGAGAGGGTGAGCATGAGGGTGAGGGTGGGGGGGTGTTGGGGGAGTGAGGGTGGGGGTGAGCATGAGGGTGAGGGTGTGGGTGGGGGTGAGGGTGAAGGTGAGGGTGGGTGTCGGGCTTAGGGTGAGGGTGATGGTGGGGTTGGGGGTGCTGGTGAGGGTGAAGGTGAGGGTTAGGGTGGGGGTGAGGGTGAGGGTGGGGGTGGGGGTGAGGTTGAGGCTGAGGGTGGGGTTATGCTGAGGTAGGGGTGGGGGTGGGGGTGAGGGTGGGTGTGGGGTGGGGGGATTGTGGGGGTGAGGGAGAGGGTGGGGGTGGGGGTGTGAATGAGGGTGAGGGTGAGGATGAGGGTGAATGTGTGGGTGGGGGTGAGGGTATGGGTGTGGGTGAGGGTGAGTTTGGGGTTGGGGTGGAGGTGAGGGTGAGGGTGTGGATGAGGGTGGGGGTGAGGGTGGGGTGGGGGTTAGGGTGAGGGTCAGGTTGGGGGTGGGGGTGAGGGTGGGGGTGTCACGGAGTGTGGGGGAGTCAGGTTCTGCACCCCTATTCCCAGTATTCAATGTGACTCTCAGCCAACCAGTAGAACAGAAGGTTTATTAGGGTTGTCAAGAAAGAGTCCAAACAGAGCTTGTAAGTATGACCAGGACCCCTCAGCTGGGGCCTTCTGGGGGGCAGGGAGCTTAGACCCCAGCTCTGGGGCTCCCTGCATTTCACCACCCAGCTCCAAACTGAAAACAAACAGCCAAACCCTACAGCAGCCTCTCTTCCCCTACCCCGGGGCCCCTCCTCTAGCCTGTTACCATTCTCCCAGCCAAAGGTGTCACTTCCCCACCCCCGTCCTGGCTCATGTTACAGCCTCAGGTAAAGTCTCGCATTCCCAATGCAGCCAGCCTCCCAGGTCAGATCCATCTCGCTCTCTACCCCGTCACATCTCTTCCCCCTTCGAGACTGAACTGAGCGGGGTCACTCTGACCAGTGGCCTGGGGAAGTTCAGGGCCCCCTCTCCGGGACAACGCATCCGCTATCAGGTTGGCACTTCCCTTCACATGGACCACGTCCATGTCGTAATCCTGCAGGAGGAGGCTCCACCTCAGGAGCTTGGCGTTGGCCCCTTTCATCTGGTGTAGCCAGGTCAGGGGTGAGTGGTCGGTGTACACGGTGAAGTGTCGCCCGAATAGATACGGCTCTAGTTTCTTGAGGGCCCACACCATGGCCAGGCATTCCTTCTCGATGGCTGCATAATTCTGCTCTCGGGGTAGCAGCTTCTTGCTTAAATACACGATGGGGTGTCTCTGCCCCGTTTCATCCTCCTGCATTAACACCACCCCCAGACCCATGTCTGAGGCATCGGTGAACACCAGAAAGGGCTTGTCAAAGTCTGGGTTTGCCAGAAACGGGCCCCTGATCAAAGCCTCCTTCAGTGCACAGAGAGCCCTCTGGCACTCCTCGGTCCAGACCACCTTGTCTGGCTTCCCCTTCTTGCATAGCTCAGTGATGGGGGTGGCTATGGCGCTAAAGTGGGGCACAAATCTTCGATAGTACCCTGCCATCCCAATAAAGGCCTGGACCTGCTTCTTAGTTTGTGGAGCGGGCCAGTCCCGGATCACCTCCACCTTGGCTGGTTCTGGCTTTAGGTGGCCGCTCCCCACCCGGTGTCCCAGGTAGGACACTTCAGCCATCCCCACCTTGCACTTCTCCGCTTTTACGGTCAGCCCAGCCTCCCGGAGTCGGTCCAGCACTTGTTTAACTTGGGACACATGGTCCTCCCAGGTCTGGCTAAAGACACAGATGTCATCGATATACGCCACAGCGAAGCTCTCCATCCCCTTCAGTAGCTGATCCACCAGGCGCTGGAAGGTGGCTGGCGCTCCCTTGAGGCCGAAAGGCAGGGTCAGGAACTCGTAGAGCCCCAGAGGGGTAATGAAGGCAGATTTCAGCCGGGCATCTGCATCCAGTGGCACTTGCCAGTAGCCCTTTGTAAGATCCATGGTGGTAAGGTACCGAGCCCCTCCCAGCTTGTCTAGGAGCTCGTCCGGCCGGGGCATGGGGTAGGCATCAGATACAGTGATGGCGTTGAGCTTCCAATAGTCCACACAGAACCGGATCGACCCATCCTTTTTGGGGACCAGCACCACCGGCGAGGCCCAAGGGCTGGACGATGGCTGGATCACCCCCAAAGCCAGCATGTCCTTGACCTCTCTTTCCAGGTCCCGAGCTGTCTTCCCTGTGACTCGGAAGGGGGAGCATCTTATAGGTTGGTGCGCCCCTGTCTGCACCCGGTGGACAGTCAGATTAGTGCGACACGGCTGGTTGGAAAATAGCTGTTGGTACCGATGCAGCACCCCTCTGATCTCAGCTTGCTGGGTAGGGGTTAGCTGATCAGAGAGGGGGATCGTTTCTTGGGAGGAGCCAGCTCCTGTCTCAGTGAATAGATCTACTAGAGGGTCACTTCCCTGCTCCTCTCAATGTCCACACACGGCCAGCACCACATTCCCCCTGTCATAATATGGCTTCATCATATTGACATGGTACACCCGGCAGTGGTGTGCCCGGTTAGACAGCTCCACCACATAATTTACCTCATTTAGCTGCTTGACAACCTTGAAAGGGCCTTCCCAAGCGGCCTGCAGCTTGTTTTTCCTCACGGGGATGAGAACCATCACCTGATCCCCCGTGGCGTAGGCGCGGGCCCGCGCCGTGCGGTCATACCAGACCTTTTGCTTCCTCTGGGCTCTGGCCAGTTTTCCCTTGGCCAGGCCCATGAGCTCAGTAAGTCTCTCTCGGAAGGTCAGGACATACTCCACCACTGACTCTCCCTCGGGGGCTGCCTCCCCCTCCCATTTGTCTCTCATCAGGTCCAGGGGCCCCCGTACCCTCCTGCCGTATAACAGTTCGAAGGGCGAGAATCCGGTAGACTCCTGGGGCACTTCCCTGTAGGCGAACAGCAGGTGCGGTAGGTACTTGTCCCAGTCCTGCGGGTGCTGGTTCATAAAGGTTTTCAGCATCATCTTTAGCGTCCCATTGAACCTCTCCACCAGCCCATTGGACTGGGGATGATATGCTGAGGCCCAGCTGTGCCGGACCCCACATTTCTCCCACAAGCACCGGAGCAGGGCCGACATGAAGTTGGACCCTTGGTCTGTCAGGACTTCCTTGGGGAACCCCACTCGGCTGAAAATGGTCAGCAGCGCATCCGCCACGGTGTCTGCTTCAATGGAGGATAAGGGCACCGCCTCGGGGTAACGGGTGGCGAAATCTACCACCACCAGAATGTATTTCTTCCCCGACCGGGTTGTCTTGCTGAGAGGCCCCACTATGTCCATGGCCACCTTCTGGAAGGGCTCCTCTATGATGGGCAAAGGCCTCAAAGCCGCTTTCCGCTTGTCCCGGGCCTTCCCCACCCGCTGGCAGGGGTCACAGGACCGGCAGTACTGATGAACAGTTGTACAGACCCCAGGCCAGTAAAAGTTCTGTAGCAGCCTCTGCCTGGTGCACCGGATTCCCTGGTGCCCTGCGAGAGGGATGTCATGGGCTAGGTACAGTAGCTTGCGGCGATACTTCTGGGGGACCACCAGCTGCCTCCTGATCCCCCACGTCTCCATCTCACCGGGGGGAGCCCATTCCCGGTACAGGAACCCCTTCTCCCACAGGAACCTCTCCTGGCAACCTCTCCACATGGTCCGCACCTCCCTGCGGTCGGCCAGGTACCTGAGCTTCCGCAAGGAGGGATCTCTCTGTAACTCGGCCTGGAACTCAGCCGCTGGGGAAGGAATGGGAACCTGTTCCCTCGTGCTGTCTGTGTCTGAGGTCGCAGCCTCTCTGCACCTGGTCCTGGGGTACTCCCTCCTCACTGGGCCAGGGTCTTGCGCCCCGTGCAAGGCACCCTCTCCGAGGCCCGGGCGTAGCGCCCCTTGCCGGCTCTGGCTACGGGTCATGACCAGGGTGTCCCGGGACTCACCGGGCCAGTCTTCTAGGTCCCCCCCCTGTGACGAACTAGGACTGTAGTTAAGGTTTCCCTGAGTACTGTGTGGGTGCCTCAGTTTCCCCTATGCGGTGCTTGAGTATCTAGGTGGGACAACGGTGCATGATTGTTACAAAGCCCTAGAAGGCAGAGGCCTGGACACAGAGAAGGGCTCTGCCTCCTGGCAACAGATGGCCCGGCCCCTTGCCCGGCAAAGGGGAGAGCTGAAGGTGTGAGAACAAAGGGATCAGGTGACCTCCTGGCCCGGGAAGCAGACAAAGGCGGAGGAGGGGCCGGAGAGTTTGAGTTTTGGTTGCTGGCCGGAGAAGAGGCGAGGGAGGCAGACAGGGTCTGGCCTCCCTGCCCCGGTTGGAGCTGTGGGGCGAAATGCAGGGAGCCCCAGGCTGGGGTCTAAGCTCCCTGCCCCCCGGAAGGACCCGACTGAGGGGTCCTGGATGTACTGACAAGCTCTGGTTGGGCTGTGTCCCTGCCCCCCGGAAGGACCCGACTGAGGGGTCCTGGATGTACTGACAAGCTCTGGTTGGGCTGTGTTCCTGGCATCTCTAATAAACCTTCTGTTCTACTGACTGGCTGAGACTCCCAGTGAATCCGGGGAAGAGGGGTGCAGGGCCGGACTCCCCTATACTCCGTGACAACTGGTGGCCTGGAAAAGGGCTGGCACACTTGGGGTTCTTCCTGGAAACCGTGGGGAGCTAAGAGCACACAGGCCTGCGAGTCCACAGCAAACTTGGGAGCAGTGAAGTGATGGCGTATCGCCTTCTCCTTAAGAAGAGCATTGTAACCCTGTGCAAAAAGAGAGGGCTACCCATTGGAAAGCTCACTAAAGCCCAGTTAATCACGCGGCTGGAAGAAGATGACCATTCCAGGCAGCAGATTCCTGACCCCAATGGGGCTACAGCAGGATCTGGGAGCAGCTGGAGCGATAGCCTGGCATCCCCAAGAGTCTGGTCCCCAACCAGACGGGGGTCTTCACGATCGGGTTCCCCAGCAGGGGATCAGAGACGGATGGGACTGGAGCTGAGTCCGAGAGAGCAAGAGGACGGTGAGAGACAGCAAGAGCCCGAGAAAGACCTACAGAAGAAGCAGCAGCGTGAACTTGCGGTGGTGGAACTGAGAGGCATAGTGGACTGGCCAGGGGTAAGTGGGGACAGATCCCGGGGTGCCAGCTCCGCAGGGAACCTCGATCCTAAATCGCTGCCCCTGGTTAAGGAGGGTGGGGATGTGGAGGCCCACCTCACTGCCTTGGAACAGGCTGGTGATTGGAACCAGGGAGACCCTGCGGAAAAGCCCCGGGATCTAACCCCCTTGCTGGGTCCCAAGGCCATAAACTCCACCAGCCAGAAGGGTGGGATGGTGGACGGATTTCCACTCCTGGCCCTGGACTCAAGCCCTATGGACCCCCAGTGGAAGCGGAAGCTGATGGTCAATGGAGAGACATTCGGGGGGTGGCAAGACCCCGGGACAGAGAGAATTGTGGTCAGGCCCCGGGTGGTGCACCCCCACCAGCTGCTGGGGGGCTGTGTGACCTGGGTGAGGGTCCCAGGGAGGGACCCATTCGCCCTGCCTATGGCCCAGATCCCTGTGCAGACCCAGGAGGGGTCGGGCTGGCTGGTGGTTGGGGGTCTCCAGGATATCAGCGGTGAGGTGCTGTTGCGGGGTAACTGTGTATCTTTGGGACAGGATCCAGGCCCTGTAACGGCCGAGGATTTGAATTTGAACTCAGGAAACCAATTGGCTAAGAGGGAAATGGTCAGTGAAAATGCAAATGACCTGGCTGGCAGGGGGGAGGAGCTGCCAGGCCCCGGTTACCTGCCTGCCTGTAACCAGACCCCTAGGGCGGGGTGGGTCAGAGAGATGCTCCCCACCCCCCTGCACACTGGAGAGGTGGCTCACGCTGGCTCTGATGCTGTTACCAAAGCAGCGAGCTCACTGCCTGGCCCCACAGGGACAGCCAGGGCAGCGCTGAGCACCAGGGGAGCAGAGACCCCAGCTGAGTGGGGGGACACACAGGCAGGGCAGGACGGCTGCCAACCAGGCTTGCCTGGTCCAGAGGTGCTGCCAGGAAGTGATTCCACGGCAGGGAGGGAGCCACCAGGGACAGGGCTCAGTGGGGCCGTGACCCCAGGCCTGGCCAGTGAGCTGCAGAGGGATCCCGCTTTCGAGAAGCTAAGGGAACTTGCTGGCCACAGCGCTGCAAACCCCCTTGGGGAAGACTGCAGAGACAGATCCCTGTGGAAGAAGGGATTCCTGTGCCGGGAATGGGCTTCCCAAGGGGAAGTAGAACTGCGGGGAATCAGGAGGCAGCCGGTGGGGCACCCGAAGTATCATCACCGGCTATTGTACCTGGTCCAGGGTAAGGGAGAAGATCCCTGGAGGTCCCTGCCCATCAGGGAGGGACCTTTCCAGAAGGTGGCTATGAATGGGGTGGGGCCCCTCAGCAGGGCAACCCAGTCGGGGAAGAAGTACATTCGGGTGGTGGTAGATTTTGCCACCCGCTACCCCGAGGCAGTGCCCTTATCCTCCATTGAAGCAGACACCGTGGCGGATGCGCTGCTGACCATTTTCAGCCGAGTGGGGTTCCCCAAGGAAGGCCTGACAGACCAAGGGTCCAACTTCATGTCGGCCCTGCTCCGGTGCTTGTGGGAGAAATGTGGGGTCCGGCACAGTTGGGCCTCAGCATATCATCCCCAGTGCAATGGGCTGGTGGAGAGAGTTCAGGGGACCATGAGGCTGATGCTGAAGACTTGCATCAATCAGCATCCACAGGACTGGGACAAGTACCTGCCCCACCGATGGCACAAGGAAGTGCCCCAGGAATCACCAGGGGGCTTCCCTTTCAAGCTGTGGTATGGGAGGAGAGTAAGGGGACCCCTAGAACCGGTAAGGGACAATTGGGAGGAGAATGGGGAAGACCCCCTGATGGATCTCTCCCCTGAGATGGGAGCCCATCCTTCCATCAGGTGTCCCCCAGTCAGAGTAACTGGGAAAAGAGCCCAGAACCTGGAGAGAGAGGCCAAGGACAGGCTGGCTTTAGAGGTGAACCAGTCATTCAACAGCCCAGGGCTGGCCAAGGTGGAGGCGATCAGAGTTTGGCCTGTTCCCCAGACCAAGAAACAGGTCCAGGCCTTTAGCGGGATGGTGGGATACTACCAGAGGTTTGTACCCCCCTTTAGCTCCCTAGCTGCCCCCATCACAGAGCTAGGTAAGAAGGGGAAGCCAGACGAGGCAGTCTGGACCGAGCAGGGCCAGAGGACTCTCTGTGCGCTGAAGGAGGCTCTAATCCAGGGCCCTATAGATCGAGTAAACCCAGACGGGGCCAAGCCCTGTACAGTGTTCACCGAAGCCTCAGACACAGGGCTGGGCGCGGTGCTGATGCAGGCCTATGCGAAGGGGGAGAGACACCCCATCGGGTATCTGAGCAAGGAGCGGCTGCCCTGGAGGCAGAACGGTCCGGCCATAGAGAAGGAATGCCTGGCCATGGGGCAGGCCCTTAAGAAGCAGCAGCCGGATCTATTTGGGTGGCGCTTTACGGGGTATGGTCACCATTCCGCCCCAACGTGGCTGCATCCAGGAAAAGGGGCTGATGCCGAGCGGCTGGTGACACAGACACGTGGTCAGAGAGGGGACCAGATCAAGAGGGAGGCTCTTAACCAAGAGAGCCCGAACTACAGCCCTCCAGACTGGAGCGCTGGGATAAGACCTGATCTCAGCTTGAACCCCAGGGGTTTTGGGATGGGAAGAGGGCACGGGCCGCCTAAACCTTCCCACATGCGGCCTGCGGGTGCCATCAAGCCCACCCAACCTAAGGGAGCCCGTGGAACTGGAACGGCCTGGTGTGACCAGGTTCGAACTTCCCCGGGTCACTGGCTAAAGTGACCCCGCTCAGTTCGGTCTCGGAGGGGGGAGAGATGTGACGAACTAGGACTGTAGTTAAGGTTTCCCTGAGTACTGTGTGGGTGCCTCAGTTTCCCCTATGCGGTGCTTGAGTATCTAGGTGGGACAACGGTGCATGATTGTTACAAAGCCCTAGAAGGCAGAGGCCTGGACACAGAGAAGGGCTCTGCCTCCTGGCAACAGATGGCCCGGCCCCTTGCCCGGCAAAGGGGAGAGCTGAAGGTGTGAGAACAAAGGGATCAGGTGACCTCCTGGCCCGGGAAGCAGACAAAGGCGGAGGAGGGGCCGGAGAGTTTGAGTTTTGGTTGCTGGCCGGAGAAGAGGCGAGGGAGGCAGACAGGGTCTGGCCTCCCTGCCCCGGTTGGAGCTGTGGGGCGAAATGCAGGGAGCCCCAGGCTGGGGTCTAAGCTCCCTGCCCCCCGGAAGGACCCGACTGAGGGGTCCTGGATGTACTGACAAGCTCTGGTTGGGCTGTGTCCCTGCCCCCCGGAAGGACCCGACTGAGGGGTCCTGGATGTACTGACAAGCTCTGGTTGGGCTGTGTTCCTGGCATCTCTAATAAACCTTCTGTTCTACTGACTGGCTGAGACTCCCAGTGAATCCGGGGAAGAGGGGTGCAGGGCCGGACTCCCCTATACTCCGTGACACCCCCATCAGTACCTCAGTGGGCAAATGCTGGTGCACCCCAATGTCCTTGGGGCCCTCCTTGGCCCCCCATTTCAGGTGTACCCTCGCCACAGGTACCTTGAACGGGGTCCCGCCTACCCCTGTTAGCGTCAGGTAGGTGTTGGGTACCACCCGATCTGGGGCCACCACCTCGGGCCGGGCCAGCGTCACCTCCGCGCCCGTATCCCAGTATCCAGTGACCTTCCTCCCATCTATCTCCAGGGGAACAAGGCACTCTCTCCGAAGGGACAGCCCCGCGGCCACCCTATAAACCGAGAACCCTGAGTCCGGGGCATCCAGCCCCCCCGAGGAGCTGGTCTGGGGCCTTCCTCCCTCCGGAGCCGTTGATAAGCTGCCAGCCCCCCTCTTCTGGGCTGTCAGCCCCTCGTCCGGCTGGGTCCCTACCCAGTTAACCCGGTGTGGGTTTGGTCTGCTCAGTCTGTCTCTGATCTTGGGGCATTGGGACCGTAAGTGGCCCCTCTGGCCGCAGTGATAGCAGCTCATGTCCCGTTGGTCCCCTCGAGCAGGTCGGTTGGTTCTGGTGTCGGAGGTTCCCCTCGGGAGGGGTTCTCCCTATTTCCCCTTTGGTGGGTCCCGTGGTGACTCTCTTGCTGCCTCAGGGTGGGCCTGCTCCTTAGGGATTCCTCCCTGCCACCCCTTGACCGACTGTTCATGAACTGGTCGGCCAGCCGCCCTGCGTGCTGCGGCCTCCCTGGATTTTTGTCCATCAACCATACCTTCAGGTCTGATGGGCACAGTTCATACAGTTGTTCCAGTACGAATAGTTCGAGCAGGTCCTCCATAGTTTGGGCCCCAGCGGTCCACTTGCGGGCGTATCCATGTATCCGGTTGGCCAGTTGTAGGTACGTGATCTCAGGGGTTTTTCGCTGACGGTACACCTTTGACGGTACATCTCGGGAGTCAGCCCAAGCTCGCAGAGCAGGGCCTTTTTGAACAGTTCATAGTCCCCAGTCTCCGTCTCTTTCATTCGGCCGTACACGTCCAGGCTTGCAGGGTCTAGTAAGGGGGTGAGATACTGGATCTTGTCTGCAGGGTCAACCTTGTGCAACCTGCAGGCATTCTCAAAGGCCCCTGGCTGGGGGTGGGGGCTCTGGGGGGGGTCTGGGGCCCCTGACTGGGGGTCTGGGCTCTGGGGGTGTCTGGGGCCCCTGGCTGGGTTCTGGGGGGGTCTGGGCTCTGGGAGGGGTCTGGGGCCCCTGGCTGGGGGCTGGGCTCTGGGGTTGTCTGGGCTCTGGGGGGGGGTCTGGGGCCCCTGGCTGGGGGTGTGGGCTCTGGGGGGGGTCTGGGGCCCCTGGCTGGGAGTGTGGGCTGTGGGGGGAGTCTGGGGCCCCTGGCTGGGGTGTGGGCTCTGGGGGGGGGGTCTGGGGCCCCTTGCTGGGGGTCTGACCTCTGGGGGGGGGGGTTGGGGCCACTGGCTGGGGGGCTGGCCTCTGGGGGAGGTCTGGGGCCCCTGGCTGGGGGGCTGGGCTCTGGGGGATTCTGGGGCACCTGGCTGGGGGCTGTGCTCTGGTGGGGTCTGGGCTCTGGGGGGGGTCTGGGCCCCTGGCTGGGGGTGTGGGCTCTGGCTGGGGTCTGGGTCCCCTGGCTGGGGGTCTGGGCTCTGGGGGGGGGGTCTGGGGCTCCTGGCTGGGGGTCTGGGATATGGGGGCAGTCTGGGGCCCCTGGCTGGAGGTCTGGGCTCTGGGGGTGTCTGGGGCCCCTGGCTCGGGGCTTGGGCTCTGGGGGCGGTCTGGGGCCCCTGGCTGGGGCTCTGGGCTCTGGGGGGTGTCTGGGGCCCCTTGCTGGGGGTGTGGGCTCTGCGGGGGGTCTGGGGACCCTGGCTGGGGGTCTGGGTTCTGGGGGGAGTCTGGGGACCCTGGCTCGGGGCTGGGTTCTGGGGGGGTATGGGCTCTGGGTGGGGGTCTGGGGCCCCTGGCTGGGGGCTCGGCTCTGGGGGTGTCTGGGCACTTGGGGGGGGGTCTGGGGCCCCTGGCTGGGGGTGTGGGCTCTGGGGGGGTGTCTGGGGCCCATGGCTGGGGGTGTGGGCTATGGGGGGGGTCTGGGGCCCCTGGCTGGGGGTGTGGGCTATGGGGGGGGGTCTGGGGACCCTGGCTGGGGGTGTAGGCTCTGCAGGGTTGTCTGGGGCCCCTGGCTGGGGGTGTAGGCTCTGCAGGGTTGTCTGGGGCCCCTGGCTGGGGGTGTGGGTTCTGGGGGGGTCTGGGGCCCCTGGCTGGGGGTCTGGGCTCTGGGGGGGGTCTGGGGCCCCTGGCTGGGGGTCTGGGCTCTGGGGGGTGTCTGGGGCCCCTGGCTGGGGTTGTGGGATATGGGGGGGGTCTGGGGCCCCTGGCTGGGGGTGTGGGCTCTGGGGGGGGGTCTGGGGCCCCTGGCTGGGGGTGTGGACACTGGGGGGCATCTGGGGCCCCTGGCTGGGGGTCTGGGCTCTGCGGGCGGTCTGGGGCCCCTGGCTGGGGGTTTGTGATGGAGTAGAGAGTGAGGTGGATTCAACCTGGGAGGTTTGTGGGGGAGGTTCCCTGGGACCTGCGGCATTGCATTAGGAAAGGCAGACTTTACCTGGGGATGTAACATGAGCCAGGACAGGGGTTGGGAGGTGACACCTTTGGCTGGGAGAACGGACAAAAGGCGAGAGGAGGTGCCCCGGGGGGAGGGGAAGAGCCTCCTGGAGTATTTGTCTGTGTGTTTTTCAGTTTGGAGCTGGCTTGGGAAGAGGAGGGGAGGGTGGCAGACAGGGTCTGGACTCCTTTCCCCATTTGGAGCTGTGGGGCGATATGCAGGGAGCCCCCAGGCTGGTGTCTAAGCTCCCTGCTCCGCTGAAGGACCCGACTGAGGGGTCCTGGATGTACTGCAAGCTCTGGTTGGACTGTGTTCCTGGCATCTCTAATAAACCTTCTGTTCTACTGGCTGGCTGAGACTCCCAGTGGCTCCGGGGAAGAGGGGTGCAGGGCCAGACTCCCCTATACACCGTGACAGGGTCTGGGGCCCCTGGCTGGGGGTCTGGGCTCTGGGAGGGGACTGGGGCCCCTGGCTGGGGGTCTGGCCTCTGGGGGGTCTGGGGCCCCCTGGCTGGGGGTGTGGGCTATGGGGGGTCTGGGGCCCTGGCTGGGGGTCTGGGCTCTGGGGGGGTCTGGCGCCCCTTGCTGGGGGTCTTGGCTCTGGGAGAGTCTGGGGCGCCTGGCTGGGGGTGTGGGCTCTGGTGGGGTCTGGGGGCCCTGGCTGGGGGTCCGGGCTCTGGGGGGGAGTCTGGGGCCCCTGGCTGGATTCCGGGCTCTGGGGGGGTGTCTGGGGACCCTGGCTCGGGGTCTGGGCTCTGGGGGGTGTCTGGGGCCGCTGGCTGGGGGGCTGGGCTCTAGGGGGGGTCTGGGGCCCCTGGCTGGGGGTCGGGGATCTGGGGGGGGGTCTGGGCCCTGGCTGGGGGTCTTGGGCCCCTGGCTGGGGGCTGGGCTCTGGGGGGGTCTGGGCTCTGGGGGGGGTCTGGGGCCCCTCGCTGGGGGTGTGGCTCTGGGGGGGGTCTAGGGCGCCTGGCTGGGGGTGTGGTCTCTGGAGGTGTCTGGGGCTCCTAGCTGGTGGTGTGGGCTCTGGGGGGGTCTGGGGCCCCTGGCTGGGGGTGTGGGCTCTGGGGGTGGTCTGGGGCCCCTGGTTGGGGGTCTGGGCTCTGTGGAGGGTTTGGGGCCCCTGGCTGGGGGTCTGTGGCCCCCGCTGGGGGTCTGGGCTCTCGGGGGGGTCCGGTCTGGGGCCCCTGGCTGGGGGTGTGGGCTCTGGGGGGGGTCTGGGGCCCCTGGATGGGGGTCTAGGGCCCCTGGCTGGGGGTGTGGGCTCTGGGGGGGTTCTGGGGGCGCTGGCTGGAGGTCTCGGCTCTGGGGGGGGGGTCTGGGGCCCCTGGCTGGGGGTCTGGGCTCCGGGGGGGGGGGATCTGGTCTGGGGCCCCCGGCTAGGGGGTCTGGTCTCTGGGGGGTCTGGGGCCCCTGGCTGGGGTGTGCGCTCTGGGGGGCGGTCTGGGGCCGCTGGCTGGGGGTATGGGGCCCCTGGCTGGGGTTCTGGGGTCTGGGGGGGTTCTGGGGCGCCTGGCTGGAGGTTAAGCTCTGCGGGGGGTCTGGAGCCCCTGGCTGGGGGTCTGCAGCCCCTGGCTGGGGGTCTGGGCTCTGGGGGGGGGTATGGTCTGGGGCTCCTGCCTGGGGGTCTGGGCTCTGGAGGGGGTCTGGGGCCCCTGGCTGGAGATCTGGGCTCTGGGGGAGGTCTGGGGCCCCCTGGCTGGGGGTCCGGGCTCTGGGGGGTCTGGGGCCCCTGGCGGGGGTTGTGGGCTCTGGGGGGGGGCCTGGGGCCCCTGGCTGGGGGTGTGGGCTCTGGGGGTGGTCTGGGGGCCCCTGGTTGGGGGTCTGGGCTCTGTGGAGGGTTTGGGGCCCCTGGCTGGGGTCTGTGGCCCCCGCTGGGGGTCTGGGCTCTCGGGAGGGTCCGGTCTGGGGCCCCTGGCTGGGCGTGTGGGCTCTGGGGGGGGGTCTGGGGCCCCTGGATGGGGGTCTAGGGCCCCTGGCTGGGGGTGTGGGCTCCGGGGGGGGGGATCTGGTCTGGGGCCCCCGGCTAGGGGGTCTGGTCTCTGGGGGGGTCTGGGGCCCCTGGCTGGGGGTGTGGGCTCTGGGGGGCGGTCTGGGGCCGCTGGCTGGGGGTATGGGGCCCCTGGCTGGGGGTCTGGGGTCTGGGGGGCGTCTGGGGCGCCTGGCTGGAGGTCTAAGCTCTGGGGGGGGGTCTGGAGCCCCTGGCTGGGGGTCTGCGGCCCCTGGCTGGGGGTCTGGGCTCTGGGGGGGGGGTATGGTCTGGGGCTCCTGCCTGGGGGTCTGGGCTCTGGAGGGGGTCTGGGGCCCCTGGCTGGAGATCTGGGCTCTGGGGGAGGTCTGGGGCCCCCTGGCTGGGGGTCCGGGCTCTGGGGGGGTCTGGGGCCCCTGGCTAGGGTTGTGGGCTCTGGGGGGGGGCCTGGGGCCCCTGGCTGGGGGTGTGGGCTCTGGGGGTGGTCTGGGGCCCCTGGTTGGGGGTCTGGGCTCTGTGGAGGGTTTGGGGCCCCTGGCTGGGGTCTGTGGCCCCCGCTGGGGGTCTGGGCTCTCGGGGGGTCCGGTCTGGGGCCCCTGGCTGGGGGTGTGGGCTCTGGGGGGGGATCTGGGGCCCCTGGATGGGGGTCTAGGGCCCCTGGCTGGGGGTGTGGGCTCTGGGGGGGGTTCTGCGGGCGCTGGCTGGAGGTCTCGGATCTGGGGGGGGGTCTGGGGCCCCTGGCTGGGGGTCTGGGCTCCGGGGGGGGGGATCTGGTTTGGGGCCCCCGGCTAGGGGGTCTGGTCTCTGGGGGGTCTGGGGCCCCCGGCTGAGGGTGTGGGCTCTGGGGGGCGGTCTGGGGCCGCTGGCTGGGGGTATGGGGCCCCTGGCTGGGGGTCTGGGGTCTGGGGGGGGTCTGGGGCGCCTGGCTGGAGGTCTAAGCTCTGGGGGGGGTCTGGAGCCCCTGGCTGGGGGTCTGGGCTCTGGGGGGGGGTATGGTCTGGGGCTCCTGCCTGGGGGTCTGGGCTCTGGAGGGGGTCTGGGGCCCCTGGCTGGAGATCTGGGCTCTGGGGGTGGTCTGGGGCCCCCTGGCTGGGGGTCCGGGCTCTGGGGGGGGTCTGGGGCCCCTGGCTGGGGTTGTGGGCTCTGGGGGGGGGGCCTGGGGCCCCTGGCTGGGGGTGTGGGCTCTGGGGGGGTGTCTATGGCCCCTGGCTGGGGGTCTGGGGCCCCTGGCTGCGGGTCTGGCCTCTGGGGGGGTGTCACGGAGTATAGGGGAGTCCGGCCCTGCACCCCTCTTCCCCGGAGTCACTGGGAGTCTCAGCCAGCCAGTAGAACAGAAGGTTTATTAGAGATGCCAGGAACACAGTCCAACCAGAGCTTGTCAGTACATCCAGGACCCCTCAGTCGGGTCCTTCCGGGGGGCAGGGAGCTTAGACCCCAGCCTGGGGGCTCCCTGCATTTCGCCCCACAGCTCCTAATGGGGCAGGGAGGCCAGACCCTGTCTGCCCCCCTCCCCTCCTCTTCCCAAGCCAGCTCCAAACTCAAAACAAAAAGCCAAACCTCCAGCAGCCTCTCTTCCCCTCCCCCGGGGCCCCTCCTCTCGCCTGTTACCATTCTCGCAGCCAAAGGTGTCACCGCCCAACCCCCGTCCTGGCTCATGTTACAGCCTGAGGTAACATCCTGGCTCATGTTACAGCCTGGGGGTCTGGGCTCTGCTGGGGGTCAGGGGCCCCTGGCTGGGGGTCTGGGGGGGTGGGTCTGGGGCGCCTGGCTGGAGGTCTAAGCTCTGGGGAGGGTCTGGAGCCCCTGGCTGGGGGTCTGGGGCCCCTGGCTGGGGGTCTGGGCTCTGGGGGGGGTATGGTCTGGGGCTCCTGCCTGGGGGTCTGGGCTCTGGAGGGGGTCTGGGGCCCCTGGCTTGGGGTGTCGGCTCTGGGGTGGGTCTGGGGCCCCTGGCTGGGGTTCCGGGCTCTGGGGGGGTCTGGGGCCCCTGGCTGGGGGTCTGGGCTCTGGTGGGGGGCTGGGGCCCCTGGCTGGGGGTCTGGGCTCTGGGGGTGTCTGGGGCCCCTGGCTGAGGGTCTGGAGTCTGGGGGGGGTCTGGGGTCGCTGGCTGGGGGTCCGGGCTCTGGGGGGTGGTCTGGGTCCCCTGGCTGGGGGTCTGGGGCCCCTGGCTGGGGGTCTGGCCTCTGGGGGTGTCTGGGGCCCCTGGCTGGGGGGTCTGGCCTCTGGGGGGGCTCTGGGGCACCTGGCTGGGGGTCTGGGCTCGGCTGGGGGTCTGGGGCCCCTGGCTGGGGGTCTGGGCTCCGGGGGGGTCTGGGGCCCCTGGCTGGGGGTCTGGGCTCCGGGGGGGGTCTGGGGCCTCTGTCTGGCGGTCTGGGGCCCCTGGCTGGGGGTCTGGGCTCTGGGGGGGGGTCTGGGGCCCCTGGCTGGGGGTGTGGGCTCTGGGGGGCTCTGGGGCCCCAGGCTGGCGGTCTGGGCTCTGGGGGGGGTCTGGGCTCCGTGGCCCCTGAGCGGGAGGTCTGGACTCTCGCGGGGGGGTCTGGGGCCCCTGCCTGGGGGTCTGGGGTCTGCTGGGGGTCTGGGGCCCCTGGATGGGGGTCTAGGCTCTGGGGGGTCTGGGGCCCCTGGCTGGGTGTCTGGGCTCTGTGGGGGGTCTGGAGCCCCTGGCTGGAGGTCTGGGCTCTGGGGTGTGTCTGGGGCCCCTGGCTGGGGGTCTGGGATGTGGGGGTGGGTCTGGTCTGGGGCCTCAGGCTGAGGGTCTGGGGGGGTCTGGGGCCCCTGGCTGGCGGGTTGGGCTCTGGGGGGGTCTGGGTCCCCTGGCTGGGGGTCCGGGCTCTGGGGGGGGGTCTGGGGCCCCTGGCTGGGGGTGTGGACCCTGGGGGGCATCTGGGGCCCCTGGCTGGGGGTCTGGGCTCTGCGGGCGGTCTGGGGCCCCTGGCTGGGGGTCTGTGATGGAGTAGAGAGTGAGGTGGATTCAACCTGGGAGGTTTGTGGGGGAGGTTCCCTGGGACCTGCGGCATTGCATTAGGAAAGGCAGACTTTACCTGGGGATGTAACATGAGCCAGGACAGGGGTTGGGAGGTGACACCTTTGGCTGGGAGAACGGACAAAAGGCGAGAGGAGGTGCCCCGGGGGGAGGGGAAGAGCCTCCTGGAGTATTTGTCTGTGTGTTTTTCAGTTTGGAGCTGGCTTGAGAAGAGGAGGGGAGGGTGGCAGACAGGGTCTGGACTCCTTTCCCTATTTGGAGCTGTGGGGCGATATGCAGGGAGCCCCCAGGCTGGTGTCTAAGCTCCCTGCCCCCCTGAAGGACCCGACTGAGGGGTCCTGGATGTACTGCAAGCTCTGGTTGGACTGTGTTCCTGGCATCTCTAATAAACCTTCTGTTCTACTGGCTGGCTGAGACTCCCAGTGACTCCGGGGAAGAGGGGTGCAGGGCCAGACTCCCCAATACACCGTGACAGGGTCTGGGGCCCCTGGCTGGGGGTCTGGCCTCTGGGGGGTCTGGGGCCCCTGGCTGGGGGTGTGGGCTATGGGGGGGTCTGGGGCCCTGGCTGGGGGTCTGGGCTCTGGGGGGGTCTTGGGTCGCTGGCTGGGGGGCTGGTCTCTGGGGGGGGTCTGGGGCCCCTGGCTGGGGGTCTGGGCTCTGGGGGGGGTCTGGGAACCCTGGCTCGGGGTGTGGGCTCGAGGGGGGGTCTGGGGGCCCTGGCTGGGGGTCTGGGCTCTGGGGGGGTCTGGCGCCCCTTGCTGGGGGTCTGGGCTCTGGGAGAGTCTGGGGCCCCTGGCTGGGGGAGTGGGCTCTGGTGGGGGTCTGGGGGCCCTGGCTGGGGTTTCGGGCTCTGGGAGCATGTCTGGGGACCCTGGCTCGGGGGCTGGGCTCTGGGGGGTGTCTGGGGCCGCTGGCTGGGGGGCTGGGCTCTAGGGGGGGTCTGGGGCCCCTGGCTGGGGGTCGGGGATCTGGGGGGGGTCTGGGCCCCTGGCTGGGGGTCTTGGGCCCCTGGCTGGGGGCTGGGCTCTGGGGGGGGTCTGGGCTCTGGGGGGTGTCTGGGGCCCCTCGCTGGGGGTGTGGGCTCTGGGGGGGTCTAGGGCGCCTGGCTGGGGGTGTGGTCTCTGGAGGTGTCTGGGGCTCCTAGCTGGGGGTGTGGGCTCTTTGGGGGGTCTGGGGCCCCTGGCTGGGGGTGTGGGCTCTGGGGGTGGTCTGGGGCCCCTGGTTGGGGGTCTGGGCTCTGTGGAGGGTTTGGGGCCCCTGGCTGGGGGTCTGTGGCCCCCGCTGGGGGTCTGGGCTCTCGGGGGGGTCCGGTCTGGGGCCCCTGGCTGGGGGTGTGGGCTCTGGGGGGGGGTCTGGGGCCCCTGGATGGGGGTCTAGGGCCCCTGGCTGGGGGTGTGGGCTCTGGGTGGGGTTCTGGGGGCGCTGGCTGGAGGTCTCGGCTCTGGGGGGGGGGATCTGGTCTGGGGCCCCCGGCTAGGGGGTCTGGTCTCTGGGGGGGTCTGGGGCCCATGGCTGGGGGTCTGGGCTCCGGGGGGGGGATCTGGTCTGGGGCCCCCGGCTAGGGGGTCTGGTCTCTGGGGGGGTCTGGGGCCCCTGGCTGGGGGTGTGGGCTCTGGGGGGTGGTCTGGGGCCGCTGGCTGGGGGTATGGGGCCCCTGGCTGGGGGTCTGGGGTCTGGGGGCGGTCTGGGGCGCCTGGCTGGAGGTCTAAGCTCTGGGGGGGGTCTGGAGCCCCTGGCTGGGAGTCTGGGGCCCCTGGCTGGGGGTCTGGGCTCTGGGGGGGTATGGTCTGGGGCTCCTGCCTGGGGGTCTGGGCTCTGGAGGGGGTCTGGGGCCCCTGGCTGGAGATCTGGGCTCTGGGGGTGGTCTGGGGCCCGCTGGCTGGGGGTCCGGGCTCTGGGGGGGTCTGGGGCCCCTGGCTGGGGGTGTGGGCTCTGGGGGGGGCCTGGGGCCCCTGGCTGGGGGTGTGGGCTCTGGGGGGGGTCTGGGGCCCCTGGCTGGGGGTCTGGGGCCCCTGGCTGGGGTTCTGGCCTCTGGGGGGGTGTCACGGAGTATAGGGGAGTCCGGCCCTGCACCCCTCTTCCCCGGAGTCACTGGGAGTCTCAGCCAGCCAGTAGAACAGAAGGTTTATTAGAGATGCCAGGAACACAGTCCAACCAGAGCTTGTCAGTACATCCAGGACCCCTCAGTCGGGTCCTTCCGGGGGGCAGGGAGCTTCGACCTCAGCCTGGGGGCTCCCTGCATTTCGCCCCACAGCTCCTAATGGGGCAGGGAGGCCAGACCCTGTCTGCCCCCCTCCCCTCCTCTTCCCAAGCCAGCTCCAAACTCAAAACAAAAAGCCAAACCTCCAGCAGCCTCTCTTCCCCTCCCCCGGGGCCCCTCCTCTCGCCTGTTACCATTCTCCCAGCCAAAGGTGTCACCTCCCAACCCCCGTCCTGGCTCATGTTACAGCCTGAGGTAACAGCCTGGCTCATGTTACAGCCTGGGGGTCTGGGCTCTGCTGGGGGTCTGGGGCCCCTGGCTGGGGGTCTGGCCTCTGGGGGGGTGTCACGGAGTATAGGGGAGTCCGGCCCTGCACCTCTCTTCCCCGGAGTCACTGGGAGTCTCAGCCAGCCAGTAGAACAGAAGGTTTATTAGAGATGCCAGGAACACAGTCCAACCAGAGCTTGTCAGTGTTAGGCCCAAAAACTGAAAAACATGCTTATCTCGGCTTCTGCTTGTTATCCTAGTAAACATGCTTATCTAAGTCCTCTCTGTTGTTTCCCATGCATGAAGCTGTACGTATACAGGATGTATAGAAGATATATGGACAAGGGGAGGGGGTTGGACGGATGCCCCCGACCCTGGGAAAGGAATGTGAAGCACGGGAAGCTAAATAGATGTATCCTGATTACTACTAGAACTGAATTTAAACAATGCATGGGTTAGCAGAATTTAGACACGCTAAGTTGTTTGTCTCTCTGTATAAAAGAAGCCCAGTTGTGCTTGTAAGGTGTGTCTCTTTCTTGGGCACTAGCCGAGTAGAGCACCTTCTCAGCTGACTGACTAATAAAGGGTCTGGTATCTGTCCTCTTGTCTCTCCGTGCCTCCTTGGGGTAATTGGGCAGCTCCAGGGGGAAACGAGCCCATTTGGCTAACAAATGGCGACCACGAAGGGACTTCTCTCCCTGTAGAGGGCGCTGACCGGCGGCCGAGGGCGATTCCAAGGAGTGGCCACCTCGAGCTGTTGGTTTGCTCGGGCCTCGGGTCGTCACAATCGGCCGGGGCGGCTGCGTCCTCTCTGAAGAGAACTCTGAAGGACACGGAAGCAAGATGGCTCCAGAAGAAGGGGAAGTCTGACTGCCGGACGCGGCCACTTCGGGCGGTAAGTGCGTTTACCTCCCGGGTTTGAGGAATAACGCCCCCGAGGTGTGGGTTGGACAGTGGAAATCCCCTAGGCAGCCTGTATACAGGAAGGTATATTAACATTATTGTAGCTTTGTAAATGTCTTGTTGTTGTGTTTTTGGTTAAAGGGTACCGTTTCTAACAATTATTGGGACTGGGAGCAACCTCAGGGGTTACTCTTGTTTCTGGGAGGGGTAATCTTGTTTCTCCTCTTAATGGTGTGTTGGAAACAGAGATTGTAACTGATTAAAGGGATCTGTGTGAAAGATGAATGAGTGCCGCTGACAGGTCTGAGGCTTAAGCTGACTTCAGCCGCCCCAAGACTCCTGCGAGGGGAAACCCGGTGACCAGGATATCTTGATTGCAAGGGGGGTCAGCCGAACCTCGTGACCCAGCGGATATCTGAGTTAGAACTAGATCCCTTTCCCTCCCCCCCCTCTCGATATCTCTGTCTTGGAAAACTCTGGGTTAAAGCATAATGGGGTCCGGTCAAAGTACTGTCTCCGGGACACCCCTGGGATGTATGCTGGATAACTGGAAGGCATTTAGATGCCAGGCTGATTATGGAATTGTATTATGTAAAGACAATCTTGTAAAATTCTGTACTTTTGAATGGACGACATTCGGGGTGGAATGGCCTGAGGGAGGGACACTCAGACTAGAAATTGTACAAGCTGTACATAGCATTGTGACCCGAGATGGGCATTGGGACCAATATCCCTATATATAATATAAGACAGGAAAGAAATGAAAACCCAGCTGCTTTTTATGAGCGGCTTTGTAATACCTGTAAGAGATACACAAACCTCGATCCTGAGGATATCAATGGGAAACGGGTACTAATCCCCCCTTTTCATTGGACAGTCCTATGAGGACATTAGAAAGAAGTTGCAGAAATTTGAGGGGGCGTTGGGCAAAAATATAGAGGAACTTTTAGAAATTGCCATGAAGGTTTATGATCGAAGGGATGATGAGGAGCGGAAGAAAGGGGCCCGTGTTTTAGCCATGGCCCTAAGAGAAGGATATGAAGAAAGGGGGGACAAAGTTAAGGGACGGCCAGGGCCACCTGGGAAGGGGAGGGGCCCTCGCCTGGGTCGAAATCAGTGCGCTATCTGTAAGGAAGAGGGGCACTGGAAGAATGAATGCCCCCGGCGACAGGCCATGGGAAGGGAACGTAAAGATAAATCCCCATCCCTTCCCATCCTCTACAACGGTACGGGACGTTCAGGGGAGGAATCTTCCCCATAAGGGGGCCGGGGGACCCAGCGGCCCCTCCGGGCGGCGCAAGCTGACAGCCTGGATCCCACGGTAAAAGTTAAAGTGGGGGGGGGGCCACCCTATTGAAGCCCTTATTGATACTGGGGCCACCCTTAGTTTGCTCCCCCTTAATAAGGCTCCCCGAGGTAGAGCTCGGGGACGTGCCATGGTCCAAGGGATAGAGGGACAAACTACAGCTTTGGAAAAAACTTTGCCTCTCCTAGTGAAAATAGGGGACCGTCAAATTTCCCACCAGTTTGTTTACAGCCCCTCTGGCCCCATCGCACAGCTCCGACGAGATATCCTCACTAAACTGCAGGCGGAAATCTCGTTTGACAAAGGGACTATGGAAGTTAGACTCAGCAATCCTCTAACTACCAGATGGCCCTGATAAGTGCTAGAAATCACTCCCCGGAATGCCAGGGGAGGAGTGAAGGGAACTGGCTGTCAGGGGTTAACCTTAAGGTTTGGGCGGAGAAGGGAGGTGTCGCTCGGCCCGGAATGCTTCACCAGTGCATATTTCCCTTAAGGAGGGAAGCAGCCCAGTCCGAATTCGACAATACCCCCTTAAGCTAACCACTCGGATCGGGTTAAAACCTCTGATTCAAAAGTTTCTGCAGTGCGGGTGGCTCAGGGAAGGCACATTCCCATATAATACTCTGATAATGGGGGTGCCTAAGCCTAATGGGCAGTATCGGTTGGTCCAGGACCTAAGACAAATTAACAAGTTAATAGAAGCCCCCTATCCAGTTGTCCCGAATCCCTATACTATTCTGGGCCAAGTTCCCAAAAATCACAGCTGGTTCTCTGTCATAGATTTAAAAGATGCCTTCTTTTCCATTCCCCTTGATCTGGAGTCTCAGAGACTGTTTGCCTTTGAGTGGGAGGACCCAGATACCCACTACAAAGCTCAATACCTTTGGACCGTTGTCCCACAAGGACTTACCTGTGCACCTGAGATTTTTTGGCAGCCAGTTAAGAAGGGACCTCGCCCCGTTCCTGGCTAAACACCCTTCATGTAACATAGGCCAGTATTGCGATGATTTGCTCTTAAGTACTGAAACAGAGGCAGCCTGTAAAGAGCAAACTATAGAGCTCCTTAATTACCTTGGGGCACAGGGGTATAAGGTCTCAAAGGAAAAAGCACAACTGGTTAAGCAGCAGGTCACTTTCCTTGGGTATCACTTGTGCCAAGGAAGTCGTAGTCAGGGTAAAGAAAGAATCCAGGTTATACTTGATAGCCCTCAGCCCCAAAACCCCCGAGAACTAAGGGCATTTCTGGGACTGACTGGCTTTTGTCGGCTCTGGATCCCTGACTACGGGGGAAGAGCCAAACCACTATATGAATCCTTAACTAAAGAGGGTCTGCTCCATTGGACGTGGACCAGAGAGATGGAAAAAGCATTTCGAGAGCTAAAAGAAGCCTTGGTTCAGCCTCCCGCTCTAGCCCTCCTAGACCCATGGAGGCCATTCACCCTATACGTTCATGAGAGGGGAGGGGTGGCTGCTGGAGTTCTGTGCCAAAGGTCGGGACCAACCTGGTGACCCATTGGATACTACTCAAAGGTGTTGGACCCTGTCACCAAGGGATGGCCTGCCTGTTTACGGGCTGTTGCAGCAACCGCTCTCCTTGTACAGGAGGCTGAGAAGTTGACCCTGGGGGGGACACTGAGGTTGTGGTCCCCCACGGGGTGCCTCAAATACTAGGGACAGGTGCAGGGGAAAAGCATCTAAATCCCAGCCGACATACCAGATATGAAGTAGGGCTCTTGCTAGCCCCTAACTTAACCTTTAGGACAGTTAGCTCCCTCAACCCAGCTACCCTATTGCCCGATCCTCGAATTTCCCATGAGGCTAGCCCCACTCATGACTGTATTGAAGTCTTGCAACAGGAAACCAAACCCCGCCCTGATCTCTCGGACTTGCCTTGGCCCAACCCTGAAATTGAAGAGTACGTTGACGGGTCCAGTTATGTGATAGATGGCAAGCGGTATACCGGAGCAGCAGTAGTAATTAAGGGCAAAGAAGCACACAAGTTTAAACTTAGCCCTAATTTGTCCGCCCAAGCGGCGGAACTAGTGGCTCTTATTGAGGCTCTCTGGTTGGGGACCGGGAAAACTATTAACCTGTTTACTGATAGTCGCTATGCCTACATGGTGGTACATGCTCACGGGACCCTGTGGAGAGAAAGGGGATTTATCACAGTGTCAGGCCAAAGAATTTCACATGGGAGCCTCATCAAAAGACTTCTTGAGGCCCTGATGCTTCCCCTCCGGATTGCCGTAATACATGTGCGTGACCTTGGAAGGGCCCCGGAGGCCGAACAGCGTAGATATAATCAATTGGCTGATCAGGCCACAAAGGAGGCCGCACGGGAAGGGGCCTCGTGGCTCCTCTTGGTTCAAGATACAGAAGCTAAAACCCCCCCTCCCCAATACACAGCTGAGGAAGTATGCCACGCGTAGGCTGCGGGGGCCCGGCAGGTTCCTTCTGGATGGTGGAAATTACCGGGGGGAAATTTTTGTCCCCCGACCAGTGCTTCAGGAAATTCTTCGGCACGTGCATAAAGAGGGACATATGGGGTCGGGGGCAATGGTTGATTTGGCCACCCGATCCCTTAAGGGGCTGGGCATGCATGTGGAAGCCCAGAGAATTGTTAGTAATTGCCCTGTTTGTCAACGAACCAACCAAAAGGGGTGTGGCCCTCCCGCCCCAATGGGAGGCCGGCCATGGGCCACATACCCTTTCCAGAGGTGGCAAGTTAACTTTGCAGAAATGCCCCTTGCAGGGGTTATAAATACTTACTTGTATTTGTGGATCAACTTACTGGATGGGTAGAGTGTTACCCCACCCGGCATTGTCAGGCCCGGGCTGTTACTAAGGTCCTGTTGCATGAAATACTTCCCCGATTCCACCTCCCTGGAACGATTGAGTCTGATCAGGGAAGCCACTTTACCTCACAAGTGGTCCAACAGGTGTCCCAGACACTCGGTATACAATGGAAGTTGCATACACCCTGGAGGCCACAGAGCTCGGGTCAGGTAGAAAGAATGAATAGAACTCTCAAGGATACCCTCACTAAACTATGCACAGAGTCTAGTTTAAAGTGGCTTGATGCGCTGCCGCTCGCCCTTACCCGCATTAGAAGGGCCCCGCGTAAGGGTCTTAAGCTTTCACCATTTGAACTGGTCTTCTGGTTCCCTCCCCGAATCCTTATCCCGGGGTTCCAGGAGGATGTAAACTGGGAAACGGGGAAGGACTCCTTATGGAAACAGGTCTCTGGGCTGCAATCTGTTTCGTTACAGCTGCATCGATACGCGGTGCCTTTTCAGGCCCTTCCCTTGGATCAGCCCGTGCACCCGTTCCAGATCGGTGATCAGGTCCTTGTCAAGAAGTGGAAGCGTGACCCCCTTACACCACGGTGGGACGGCCCGCACACTGTCTCGCTCATCAGCCAAGCTGCAGTTAAAGTTCTTGGAAGTGACAAATGGACACACCATACGCGGGTAAAGCGGTTTCTGAACCCTAACCCGGAGACTGAATCATCGGAAGAGGACACCAGCCCTCTGCCCGCCCCGGCTCCGGACGCCCGGGGTGGCACAGGCGAAGACTCCACCTGGGAGTATCAGCAGCTGGACGGACTAAAGGGACTGTTTAGAAAAAGATAATGAAGTTGTTGTTAATATCTCTGTTTATGTACTTCCATCACTATTATGGTTGGGAAAATAGGTTTTTTCAGCTGGGGGAGACAATAGCAAACTCCTTTAACCTCAGTAACTCATGGGTGTGTGGAGGCCCAGGGGAATTAAATGAATGGCCTTGGGTAGCCCAGCCAGTACAGCCCAAATGGTGGCTCAGTACTTTGAGCATAGTCCACGATGGAACAGGAGTTTGGACTGAGGATAGTAGCCCCTGGCGGCTTTTATTCTTATGGAATGGGTATTCTTTGCCTTAATCGGACAAGGCGAGAGGGAGAAAGTAAGTGCGATTGGACTCTATCCCCAGGGTTTGATTGCTGGGATCCCTATGGTCGCCCGTATGACTGTTCTAAATATCAGGGGCGATGGAACCACACCCATGTAAAGCTTACTGTCACGGAGTATAGTGGAGTCCGGCCCTGCACCCCTCTTCCCCGGATTCACTGGGAGTCTCAGCCAGCCAGTAGAACAGAAGGTTTATTAGAGATGCCGGGAACACAGTCCAACCAGAGCTTGCCAGTACATCCAGGACCCCTCAGTCGGGTCCTTCCGGGGGGCAGGGAGCTTAGACCCCAGCTTGGGGCTCCCTGCATTTCGCCCCACAGCTCCAACCGGGGCAGGGAGGCCAGACCCTGTCTGCCTCTCTCCCCTCTTCTCCAGCCAGCTTCAAACTGAAACCCAAAAGCCAAACCCTCCAGCAGTCTCTCTCTCCTCCCCCGGGGCCCCTCCTCTAGCCTGTTACCATTCTCCCAGCCAAAGGTGTCACCTCCCAACCCCCGTCCTGGCTCATGTTACAGCCTCAGGTAAAGTCTCGCATTTCCAATGCAGCCTGTCCTAATGCAGTTGTCACTCAGGTCAGATCCATCTCGCTCTCTACTCCGTCACATCTCTCCCCCCTTTGAGACTGAACTGAGCGGGGTCACTTTAGCTAGTGACCTGGGGAAGTTCGAACCCGGTCACACCAGGCCGTTACAGTTCGACGAGCTCCCTTAGGTCGGGTGGGCTGGATGGCACCCGCAGGCCGCATGTGGGAAGGGTTATGCGGCCCGTGCCCTTTTTCCATCCCCAAACCCCTGGGGTTCAAGCTGAGATGAGCTCTTTTCCCAGCGCTCCAGTCTGGAGGGCTGTAGTTCGGGCTCTCCTGGTTAAGAATCATAGAATCATAGAATATCAGGGTTGGAAGGGACCTTAGAAGATCATCTAGTCCAACCCCCTGCTCAAAGCAGGAACAATCCCCAATTTTTGCCCCAGATCCCTAAATGGCCCCCTCAAGGATTGAACTCACAACCCTGGGTTTAGCAGGCCAATGCTCAAACCACTGAGCTATCCCTCCTCCCCCTTGATCTGGTCCCCTCTCTGACCACGTGTCTGTGTCACCAGCCGCTCGGCATCGGCCCCTTTTCCTGGATGCAGCCACGTCGGGGCAAAGTGGTGAATATACACTGTATAGCGCCACCCAAATAGATCCAGCTGCTGCTTCTTAAGGGCCTGCCCCATGGCCAGGCATTCCCTCTCTATGGCCGGACCGTTCTGCCTCCAGGGCAGCAGCTCCTTGCTCAGATACCCGATGGGGCGTCTCCCCCGCTTCTCATAGGCCTGCATCAGCACCACGCCCAGCCCTGTGTCTGAGGCTTTGGTGAACACTGTACAGGGCTTGGCCCCGTCTGGGTTTACTCGATCTATAGGGCCCTGGATTAGAGCCTCCTTCAGCGCACAGAGAGCCCTCTGGCCCTGCTCGGTCCAGACTGCCTCGTCTGGCTTCCCCTTCTTACCTAGCTCTGTGATGGGGGCAGCTAGGGAGCTAAAGGGGGGTACAAACCTCTGGTAGTATCCCACCATCCCGCTAAAGGCCTGGACCTGTTTCTTGGTCTGGGGAACAGGCCAAACTCTGATCGCCTCCACCTTGGCCAGCCCTGGGCTGTTGAATGACTGGTTCACCTCTAAAGCCAGCCTGTCCTTGGCCTCTCTCTCCAGGTTCTGGGCTCTTTTCCCAGTTACTCTGACTGGGGGACACCTGATGGAAGGATGGGCTCCCATCTCAGGGGAGAGATCCATCAGGGGGTCTTCCCCATTCTCCTCCCAATTGTCCCTTACCGGTTCTAGGGGTCCCCTTACTCTCCTCCCATACCACAGCTTGAAAGGGAAGCCCCCTGGTGATTCCTGGGGCACTTCCTTGTGCCATCGGTGGGGCAGGTACTTGTCCCAGTCCTGTGGATGCTGATTGATGCAAGTCTTCAGCATCAGCCTCATGGTCCCCTGCACTCTCTCCACCAGCCCATTGCACTGGGGATGATATGCTGAGGCCCAACTGTGCCGGACCCCACATTTCTCCCACAAGCACCGGAGCAGGGCCGACATGAAGTTGGACCCTTGGTCTGTCAGGACTTCCTTGGGGAACCCCACTCGGCTGAAAATGGTCAGCAGTGCATCTGCCACGGTGTCTGCTTCAATGGAGGATAAGGGCACCGCCTCGGGGTAGCGGGTGGCAAAATCTACCACCACCCGAATGTACTTCTTCCCCGACTGGGTTGCCCTGCTGAGGGGGCCCACCCCATTCATAGCCACCTTCTGGAAAGGTCCCTCCCTGATGGGCAGGGACCTCCAGGGATCTTCTCCCTTACCCTGGACCAGGTATAATAGCCGGTGATGATACTTCGGGTGCCCCACCGGCTGCCTCCTGATTCCCCGCAGTTCTACTTCCCCTTGGGAAGCCCATTCCCGGCACAGGAATCCCTTCTCCCACAGGGATCTGTCTCTGCAGTCTTCCCCAAGGGGGTTTGCAGCGCTGTGGCCAGCAAGTTCCCTTAGCTTCTCCAAAGCGGGATCCCTCTGCAGCTCACTGGCCAGGCCTGGGGTCACGGCCCCACTGAGCCCTGTCCCTGGTGGCTCCCTCCCTGCCGTGGAATCACTTCCCGGCAGCACCTCTGGACCAGGCAAGCCTGGTTGGCAGCCGTCCTGCCCTGCCTGTGTGTCCCCCCACTCAGCTGGGGTCTCTGCTCCCCTGGTGCTCAGCGCTGCCCTGGCTGTCCCTGTGGGGCCAGGCAGTGAGCTCGCTGCTTTGGTAACAGCATCAGAGCCAGCGTGAGCCACCTCTCCAGTGTGCAGGGGGGTGGGGAGCATCTCTCTGACCCACCCCGCCCTAGGGGTCTGGTTACAGGCAGGCAGGTAACCGGGGCCTGGGAGCTCCTCCCCCGTGCGAGCCAGGTCATTTGCATTTTCACTGACCATTTCCCTCTTAGCCAATTGGTTTCCTGAGTTCAAATTCAAATCCTCGGCCGTTACAGGGCCTGGATCCTGTCCCAAAGATACACAGTTACCCCGCAACAGCACCTCACCGCTGATATCCTGGAGACCCCCAACCACCAGCCAGCCCGACCCCTCCTGGGTCTGCACAGGGATCTGGGCCATAGGCAGGGCGAATGGGTCCATCCCTGGGTCCCTCACCCAGGTCACACAGCCCCCCAGCAGCTGGTGGGGGTGCACCACCCGGGGCCTGACCACAATTCTCTCTGTCCCGGGGTCTTGCCACCCCCCGAATGTCTCTCCATTGACCATCAGCTTCCGCTTCCACTGGGGGTCCATAGGGCTTGAGTCCAGGGCCAGGAGTGGAAATCCGTCCACCATCCCACCCTTCTGGCTGGTGGAGTTTATGGCCTTGGGACCCAGCAAGGGGGTTAGATCCCGGGGCTTTTCCGCAGGGTCTCCCTGGTTCCAATCACCAGCCTGCTCCAAGGCAGTGAGGTGGGCCTCCACATCCCCACCCTCCTTAACCAGGGGCAGCAATTTAGGATCGAGGTTCCCTGCGGAGCTGGCACCCCGGGATCTGTCCCCACTTACCCCTGGCCAGTCCCCTATGCCTCTCAGTTCCACCACCGCAAGTTCACGCTGCTGCTTCTTCTGTAGGTCTTTCTCGGGCTCTTGCTGTCTCTCACCGTCCTCTTGCTCTCTCGGACTCAGCTCCAGTCCCATCCGTCTCTGATCCCCTGCTGGGGAACCCGATCGTGAAGACCCCCGTCTGGTTGGGGACCAGACTCTTGGGGATGCCAGGCTATCGCTCCAGCTGCTCCCAGATCCTGCTGTAGCCCCATTGGGGTCAGGAATCTGCTCCCTGGAATGGTCATCTTCTTCCAGCCGCGTGATTAACTGGGCTTTAGTGAGCTTTCCAATGGGTATCCCTCTCTTTTTGCACAGGGTTACAATGCTCTTCTTAAGGAGAAGGCGATACGCCATCACTTCACTGCTCCCAAGTTTGCTGTGGACTCGCAGGCCTGTGTGCTCTTAGCTCCCCACGGTTTCCAGGAAGAACCCCAAGTGTGCCAGCCCTTCTCCAGGTCACCGCCTCTTTGCCAGGGTCGAGCTGCAGCTCCTGCGCCCCTGGGTCCACTCACGGCACCCCCAGGGGAACCCTGTCCCTGCAAAATTCCTTCTCTCTCCCAGGGCCAAGCCGCAGGCTCCTCCGCCCCTGGGACTGCTCACTGTAGCCCCCAGGAGGACCCCCTCATTGCACAGTCCTTCTTGCTGGTCACACACTCCCAGGGGTTAAGCGTAGCTCCTCCGCTCCCCGAAACCGCTCCTCCGTGAGCCTTCAGCACGCCTGGTCCTCGTTAGCACCCCTTCGTTCTACTGCTCCCCAGTTACTTACTGCAGGAAGCGTCGTTCACGGGGTGCAGAACATCCCACCGCTGCCACCAGTTGTCACGGAGTATAGGGGAGTCCGGCCCTGCACCCCTCTTCCCCGGATTCACTGGGAGTCTCAGCCAGTCAGTAGAACAGAAGGTTTATTAGAGATGCCAGGAACACAGCCCAACCAGAGCTTGTCAGTACATCCAGGACCCCTCAGTCGGGTCCTTCCGGGGGGCAGGGAGCTTAGACCCCAGCCTGGGGCTCCCTGCATTTCGCCCCACAGCTCCAACCGAGGCAGGGAGGCCAGACCCTGTCTGCCTCCCTCGCCTCTTCTCCGGCCAGCAACCAAAACTCAAACTCTCCGGCCCCTCCTCCGCCTTTGTCTGCTTCCCGGGCCAGGAGGTCACCTGATCCCTTTGTTCTCACACCTTCAGCTCTCCCCTTTGCCGGGCAAGGGGCCGGGCCATCTGTTGCCAGGAGGCAGAGCCCTTCTCTGTGTCCAGGCCTCTGCCTTCTAGGGCTTTGTAACAATCATGCACCGTTGTCCCACCTAGATACTCAAGCACCGCATAGGGGAAACTGAGGCACCCACACAGTACTCAGGGAAACCTTAACTACAGTCCTAGTTCGTCACAGGGGGGGGACCTAGAAGACTGGCCCAGTGAGTCCCGGGACACCCTGGTCGTGACCCGTAGCCAGAGCCGGCAAGGGGCGCTACGCCCGGGCCTCAGAGAGGATGCCTTGCACGGGGCGCAAGACCCTGGCCCAGTGAGGAGGGAGTACCCCAGGACCAGGTGCAGAGAGGCTGCGACCTCAGACACAGACAGCACGAGGGAACAGGTTCCCATTCCTTCCCCAGCGGCTGAGTTCCAGGCCGAGTTACAGAGAGATCCCTCCTTGCGGAAGCTCAGGTACCTGGCCGACCGCAGGGAGGTGCGGACCATGTGGAGAGGTTGCCAGGAGAGGTTCCTGTGGGAGAAGGGGTTCCTGTACCGGGAATGGGCTCCCCCCGGTGAGATGGAGACGTGGGGGATCAGGAGGCAGCTGGTGGTCCCCCAGAAGTATCGCCGCAAGCTACTGTACCTAGCCCATGACATCCCTCTCGCAGGGCACCAGGGAATCCGGCGCACCAGGCAGAGGCTGCTACAGAACTTTTACTGGCCTGGGGTCTGTACAACTGTTCATCAGTACTGCCGGTCCTGTGACCCCTGCCAGCGGGTGGGGAAGGCCCAGGACAAGCGGAAAGCGGCTTTGAGGCCTTTGCCCATCATAGAGGAGCCCTTCCAGAAGGTGGCCATGGACATAGTGGGGCCTCTCAGCAAGACAACCCGGTCGGGGAAGAAATACATTCTGGTGGTGGTAGATTTCGCCACCCGTTACCCCGAGGCGGTGCCCTTATCCTCCATTGAAGCAGACACCGTGGCGGATGCGCTGCTGACCATTTTCAGCCGAGTGGGGTTCCCCAAGGAAGTCCTGACAGACCAAGGGTCCAACTTCATGTCGGCCCTGCTCCGGTGCTTGTGGGAGAAATGTGGGGTCCGGCACAGCTGGGCCCCAGCATATCATCCCCAGTCCAATGGGCTGGTGGAGAGGTTCAATGGGACGCTAAAGATGATGCTGAAAACCTTTATGAACCAGCACCCGCAGGACTGGGACAAGTACCTACCGCACCTGCTGTTCGCCTACAGGGAAGTGCCCCAGGAGTCTACCGGATTCTCGCCCTTCGAACTGTTATACGGCAGGAGGGTACGGGGGCCCCTGGACCTGATGAGAGACGAATGGGAGGGGGAGGCAGCCCCCGAGGGAGAGTCAGTGGTGGAGTATGTCCTGACCTTCCGAGAGAGACTTACTGAGCTCATGGGCCTGGCCAAGGGAAAACTGGCCAGAGCCCAGAGGAAGCAAAAGGTCTGGTATGACCGCACGGCGCGGGCCCGCGCCTACGCCACGGGGGATCAGGTGATGGTTCTCATCCCCGTGAGGAAAAACAAGCTGCAGGCCGCTTGGGAAGGCCCTTTCAAGGTTGTCAAGCAGCTAAATGAGGTAAATTATGTGGTGGAGCTGTCTAACCGGGCACACCACTGCCGGGTGTACCATGTCAATATGATGAAGCCATATTATGACAGGGGGAATGTGGTGCTGGCCGTGTGTGGACATTGAGAGGAGCAGGGAAGTGACCCTCTAGTAGATCTATTCACTGAGACAGGAGCTGGCTCCTCCCAAGAAACGATCCCCCTCTCTGATCAGCTAACCCCTACCCAGCAAGCTGAGATCAGAGGGGTGCTGCATCGGTACCAACAGCTATTTTCCAACCAGCCGTGTCGCACTAATCTGACTGTCCACTGGGTGCAGACAGGAGCGCACCAACCTATAAGATGCTCCCCCTTCCGAGTCACAGGGAAGACAGCTCGGGACCTGGAAAGAGAGGTCAAGGACATGCTGGCTTTGGGGGTGATCCAGCCGTCGTCCAGCCCTTGGGCCTCGCCGGTGGTGCTGGTCCCCAAAAAGGATGGGTCGATCCGGTTCTGTGTGGACTATCGGAAGCTCAACGCCATCACTGTATCTGATGCCTACCCCATGCCCCGGCCGGACGAGCTCCTAGACAAGCTGGGAGGGGCTCGGTACCTTACCACCGTGGATCTTACAAAGGGCTACTGGCAAGTGCCACTGGATACAGATGCCCGGCTGAAATATGCCTTCATTACCCCTCTGGGGCTCTACGAGTTCCTGACCCTGCCTTTCGGCCTCAAGGGAGCGCCAGCCACCTTCCAGCGCCTGGTGGATCAGCTACTGAAGGGGATGGAGAGCTTCGCTGTGGCGTATATCGATGACATCTGTGTCTTTAGCCAGACCTGGGAGGACCATGTGTCCCAAGTTAAACAAGTGCTGGACCGACTCCGGGAGGCTGGGCTGACCGTAAAAGCGGAGAAGTGCAAGGTGGGGATGGCTGAAGTGTCCTACCTGGGACACCGGGTGGGGAGCGGCCACCTAAAGCCAGAACCAGCCAAGGTGGAGGTGATCCGGGACTGGCCCGCTCCACAAACTAAGAAGCAGGTCCAGGCCTTTATTGGGATGGCAGGGTACTATCGAAGATTTGTGCCCCACTTTAGCGCCATAGCCACCCCCATCACTGAGCTATGCAAGAAGGGGAAGCCAGACAAGGTGGTCTGGACCGAGGAGTGCCAGAGGGCTCTCTGTGCACTGAAGGAGGCTTTGATCAGGGGCCCGTTTCTGGCAAACCCAGACTTTGACAAGCCCTTTCTGGTGTTCACCGATGCCTCAGACATGGGTCTGGGGGCGGTGTTAATGCAGGAGGATGAAACGGGGCAGAGACACCCCATCGTGTATTTAAGCAAGAAGCTGCTACCCCGAGAGCAGAATTATGCAGCCATCGAGAAGGAATGCCTGGCCATGGTGTGGGCCCTCAAGAAACTAGAGCCGTATCTATTCGGGCGACACTTCACCGTGTACACCGACCACTCACCCCTGACCTGGCTACACCAGATGAAAGGGGCCAACGCCAAGCTCCTGAGGTGGAGCCTCCTCCTGCAGGATTACGACATGGACGTGGTCCATGTGAAGGGAAGTGCCAACCTGATAGCGGATGCGTTGTCCCGGAGAGGGGGCCCTGAACTTCCCCAGGCCACTGGTCAGAGTGACCCCGCTCAGTTCAGTCTCGAAGGGGGAAGAGATGTGACGGGGTAGAGAGCGAGATGGATCTGACCTGGGAGGCTGGCTGCATTGGGAATGCGAGACTTTACCTGAGGCTGTAACATGAGCCAGGACGGGGGTGGGGAAGTGACACCTTTGGCTGGGAGAATGGTAACAGGCTAGAGGAGGGGCCCCGGGGTAGGGGAAGAGAGGCTGCTGTAGGGTTTGGCTGTTTGTTTTCAGTTTGGAGCTGGGTGGTGAAATGCAGGGAGCCCCAGAGCTGGGGTCTAAGCTCCCTGCCCCCCAGAAGGCCCCAGCTGAGGGGTCCTGGTCATACTTACAAGCTCTGTTTGGACTCTTTCTTGACAACCCTAATAAACCTTCTGTTCTACTGGCTGGCTGAGAGTCACATTGAATACTGGGAATAGGGGTGCAGAACCTGACTCCCCCACACTCCGTGACACCCCCACCCTCACCCCCACCCCCAACCTGACCCTCACCCTAACCCCCACCCCACCCTCACCCCCACCCTCATCCACACCCTCACCCTCACCTCCACCCCAACCCCAAACTCACCCTCACCCACACCCATACCCTCACCCCCACCCACACATTCACCCTCATCCTCACCCTCACCCTCATTCACACCCCCACCCCCACCCTCTCCCTCACCCCCACAATCCCCCCACCCCACACCCACCCTCACCCCCACCCCCACCCCTACCTCAGCATAACCCCACCCTCAGCCTCAACCTCACCCCCACCCCCACCCTCACCCTCACCCCCACCCTAACCCTCACCGTCACCCTCACCAGCACCCCCAACCCCACCATCACCCTCACCCTAAGCCCGACACCCACCCTCACCTTCACCCTCACCCCCACCCACACCCTCACCCTCATGCTCACCCCCACCCTCACTCCCCCAACACCCCCCCACCCTCACCCTCACGCTCACCCTCTCCCTCGCCCTAATCCTCAGCCTCAACCCAGGTGAGGGTGAGGGAGGGGGTGGGGGTTAGCGTGAGGGTGCAGCTGAGGGTGGGAGTGGGCGGTGGGGTGGGGGTGAGGGTGAAGTTGATGGTGAGGGTGAAGGTGGGGGTTAGGGAAAGGGTGAGTGTTAAGGTGAGGGTGGGGTTGGATTTGGGATTGAGGGTGAGGGTGAGTGTGGGGGTGGGTGTTAGCGTGAAGGTGAGGGTGTGGCTGGGGGTGAAGTTGGGGGTGAGGGTGAGGGTGTCGGTGAGGGTGGGGATGGCGGTGGGTGGGTGGGTGAGGGTGTGTGTGAGGCTGGGGGAGGGCGTGAGGATGGGGGTGGGGGTGCTGGTGAGGGTGAAGGTGATTGTGGGTGTGGGGGTTATGGTGGTGGTGAGGGTTAGGGTGGGGGTGGGGGTTGGGGTGGTGGTGAGGGTGAGGGTTTCGGGTTAGGATTAGGGTTAGGGATAGGATTAGGGTGATGCTGATGAATTGCTGCGCAATTCAGATCGTTTAGTGAAAAATACTTGAAATGAGCCTTTCAATTCTATCACAGCTAGTGCCATATTTCTCCGGGAAACCTCCTCCAAAATCTCTTTAGATTGTTCTGCTGGTCTTTTGGTAGAGATCAGTTAGTGAAAATTCCTCACAATGAGCATTTCAATCCTGTTCAAGGAGTGCCAAATTGTTCATGGAATCCTCATGAAAAAGCCATGAAGATGCACTGCTGTGGTATTAGTACAGATCGGTATGTGAAAATTCCTTGCAATGAGCATTTCAATCCTGTTCAGTGCTAGTGCCAACTATCTCTTGGAATCCTCCTCCAAAAGCTCTTTGAATGTACTGCTGCGATTTTGGTACAGATCCGTTTGTGAGAATACCTCACAAAGAACAATTCAATCCTGTTCACTATGAATTTCAAATTTCTCCTGGAATACACCTCCAAAAGCTATTTATATGTTCTACAGGGCTTTTGGTACAGTTCGGTTAGTGAGAAACCCTGACAATGTACAATTAAATCCTGTTCAGTGCAAATGCCAAATTTCTCCTGGAATCCTCTTTCAAAAGTCATTTCGATGTAATGCAGGTTTTTTGGTAGAGATCCGATTAGTGTAAATTCCTTACAATGAGCATTTCAATCCTCTTAAACCAGCTCCAAATTATTCATGGCATCCTCCTCCACAAGCCATTATGATGCACTGGTGGGCATTTGGTACATCTCCGTTCGTGAGAGTTCCTCACATTGAACAATTCAATCCTGTTCACTGCTAGTGCCAATTTTCGCCTGGAATCCTCTTCCAAAAACCATGGTGATGCAGTGCTGGGGTTTTGGTACGGTAGGGTTTGTGAAATAGATGTACTACAGCGTTTCTGGTACAGTTCTGTTCGTGAGAATACCTCACTACGAACAAGTCAATCCTGTTCACTGCCACTGCCAAATTTCTCGTGGAATCATCTTCGAAAAGTCATTATGATGCACTGCTGGGCTCTTCGTTCAGATGGATTTGTAAAATATAAATAAAAAAAGAGCCTTTCAATCCTGTTCCTTGCTAATGCCAAATTTCGTATGTATTCCTCCTCCACAAGCCATTGATTCAATGGTGGGCTTTTGGTACAGATGGATTCGTGAAAATTCCTCACAATGAGCATTCCAAGAATCTTTATTACGAATTCAACATTTCGCATGGAAACGTCCTCCATAAGCCATGATGATGCATTGCTGGGCTTTTGGTAGGTATCGGTAAGTCATTAATACTTAAAATGAGCATTTCAATCCTGTTCCCTGCTAGTGCCAAATTTCTCCTGGAAACCTCTCCCAAAAGTTATTTAGCTGTACTGCTGAGCTTATGGAACAGATCCCTAACACCCACCCCCACCCTCGGCCTCACCCTAACACCCACCTCCATCCCCACCCTCACCCTCACCCTTACCCTCACAGTCACCCCACACCCACCCTCACCCTCATCCTCAACCTCACCCCCACCCTCACCCTCAATCTCACCCCCACCATCACCCTCACCCTCACCCCCACCCTGACCCTCACAGTCACCCCACACCCACCCTCAACCTCACCCTCACCCCCACCGTCACCCTCACTCTCACCCTAACCCTCACCCTCACCCTCATTCTCACCCTCACCCTAAACCCCACCTCAACCCTCACCCCCACTCACGCTGACCCTCAAACCCACGCCCACTCACACCCTCACCCCACCCCCACCATTATGCGCACTCTCACCCCCACACCCACTCACACACTCATCCCTCCCAACCCCCACGCCACACCTCATCCCCACCCCCACCCTCACCCTCACTGTCACCCTCACCCTCACCTGCACCACCACCCTCACCGTCACGCTCACCCCCTGTGACGAACTAGGAGTGTTGTTAAGGTTTCCCTGAGTACTGTGTGGGTGCCTCGGTTTCCCCTATGCGGGGCTTGAGTATCTAGGTGGTGGGACAATGGTGCATGATTGCTACAAAGCCCTAGAAGGCAGAGGCCTGGACACAGAGAATGGCTCTGTCTCCTGGCAAGAGATGGCCCGGCCCCTCCCCTGGCAAAGGTGAGAGCTGAAGGTGTGGGAACAAAGGGATCAGGTGACTTCCTGGCCCGGGAAGCAGACAAAGGGGGAGGAGGGGCTGGAGAGTTTCAGTTTGGAGCTGGCTTGGGAAGAGGAAGGGAGGGGGGCAGACAGGGTCTGGCCTCCCTGCCCCATATGGAGCTGTGGGGCGAAATGCAGGGAGCCCCAGGCTGGGGTCTAAGCTACCTGCCCCCCGGAAGGACCCGACTGAGGGGTCCTGGATGTACTGACAAGCCCTGGTTGGACTGTGTTCCTGGCATCTCTAATAAACCTTCTGTTCTACTGGCTGGCTGAGACTCCCAGTGAATCCGGGGAAGAGGGGTGCAGGGCCGGACTCCCCTGTACTCCGTGACACCCCCACCCCCATCCTCACCGCCACCCTCATCCTCACCCCCACCCTCACCCTGACGCTCATCCCAACCTGCACCCCCACCACGTCCCTCACCCTCACCGTCACCCCACCCCAGCCCACCCTCACCCTCACCGTCACAGGGTGGGGGTTAGGGTGAGGGTGAGGGTGGGGGTGGTGAAGAGATTCAGGGAGAGGGTGCGGGTGGACGTGGGAGTGGGGGTAGGGTGAGGCTGAGGGTTAGTGTAGGGGTTGGGGTAAGGGTGAAGGTTAGGGTGGGAGTGGGGGTGGGGGTTGCGGTGGAGTGAGGGTGAGGGTGATGGTTGGTTTGGGAATTAGGATGAGGGTGTGAGGGTGAGGGTAGGGGTGGGTCTCGGGGTGGGGGTTGGTGTGAGGGTGAGGGTGAGGGTTAGGGTTAGGGTGAGGGTGAGGGTGAGGGTGAGAGTGAGGGTGATGGTGACGGTGGGTTTGGGGCTTAGGGTGGGGGTGGGGTGGGGGTGGGTGTTGGAGTTAGGGTGAGGGTGAGGGTGGGTGCCGGGTTTAGGGTGAGGGTGTGGGCGGAGGTGGGGGTGGGGGTGAGAGTGAGGGTGGGGGTTGGGGTGAGGGTGAGGGTGGGGTGGGGGTGTGAGTGAGGGTGAGGGTTTGGAGTGTGGGTGGGGCGAGGGTGAGCATAAAGGTGGGGGTGGGGGCGGGGGTGTGACCTTGGGTTTCAGGGTGAGGGGGAGTGTGATTGCGGGGGTTGGGGTAAGGGTGAGGGTGAGGGTGGGGTTTGGGGATAGGTTTAGGGTGAGTGTGAGAGTGAGGGTGAGGGTGGGGGTGGGGTTGGGGGTGGGGGTGAGTTTGAGGGTTGGGGTGTCGTTGAGGGTGTGGTTGAGGGTGAGGGTGAGTCTGGGGGTAGGAGTGAGCGTGGGGGAGAGGGGGAGATTTTGCATTTCGGTGAGGGTGAGAGTGAGGGTGGAGGTTGGGCTGGGGTTTGGGGTTGGGTTGAGGGTGAGGGTGAGGGTAGGGGTGGGTGTGGGGTGAGTGTGAGGGTGGGAGTGGGAGTGGGGGTGGGGTTGAGGTGTGAGTGAGGGTGGGGATCACGATGAGGGTGAGTGTAAGGGTTAGTGTTCGGGTTAGGGTTAAGGTTTGGGGGTAGGGTGATGGTGGGGGTGGGGGTTGGTGTGGGAGTCAGGGTGAGGGTGAGGGACGTGGGGGGGGGGGCGGGTTGGGACATACCAACCCTCACCCTCACCCCCACCCCAACCCCACCTCCACCCTCACCCTCACTCTCACCCTCACCCTCGCCCTCACCCTCACCCCAACACCCACATCCACCCCCACCCTCACCATCATCCTCACCCTCACCCGCACCCCTACTCTCACCCTCACCCCCACTCCCACCCCCACCCTCACGCTCACCCTCACCCTCAACCCCACCCCCAACCCCACCCTCACACTCACACTCACCCGCACCCTCACCCTCATCGTAATGCTAACCCACTCCCACACCTACACCCCCACCGCCACTCCCACCCTCACCCAAACCCCCACCCCCACCCTCACCCTCACCTGAACCCTCCCCACTCACCCTCACCCCCACACCACCCCCACTATCAAGCTCATCCTCACCCCCACCCCCACCCTCACTCTCACCCGCAGACTCACCCTCACCCTCACCCCGACCACCACTCTCAGCCTCCTCCTCACCCTCATCTTCACCCCACCCCCACCCTCACCCTCACACTCACCCCAAGCCCGAAGCTCGCCGTCACCCACACCCTCACCCTTACCCCCACACTCATCCTCACCCTCACCCCTACCCTCACCCATACCCTCACCCGCACCCCTACTCTCACCCTCACCCCTACTCCCAACCCCACCCTCACACTCACCCTCACCCCCAACCCCACCCTCACCCTCACACCCACCCGCACCCTCACCCTCATCGTAATGCTCACCCTCACCCCCACCCCCAATCCCACCCCCACCCCACCCCCACACTGACGCTCACCCTCATCCTCACCCCCACCCCCAACACTAGCCTCACCCTCACCCGAAACCCCGCACCCTCCCTAATCCTCACCCTAACCCAAAACCCACCCCCACCCCTCACCCACCCTCACCCTCACCTTCACCCTCACCCTAATCCTCACGCCCACCCTAACCCTAACCCTCACCCTCGCCCTCACCCTCACCCCAACACCCACACCCACCAGCACCCCCACCCTCACCATCACCCTCACCCTCACCCGCACCCCCTACTCTCACCGTCACCCCCACTCCCACCCCCACCCTCACCCTCACCCTCAACCCCACCCCAACCCCACCCTCACCCTCACTCTCACCCGCACCCTCACCCTCATCGTAATGCTATCCCACACCCACTCCTACACCCCCACCGCCACCCTCACCCCAACCCCCACTCCCACCCAGACCCTCACCCTCAACCATACCCCCACAACTACCCCCACCCCCACCCTCACCCTCACCTGAACCCTCCCCGCTCACCCTCACCCCCACACCACCCCCACTATCAAGCTCATCCTCACCCCCACCCCACCCCCACCCTCACCCCCAGACTCACCCTCACCCCGACCACCCTCACCCCCACCCCCAATCCCACCCCCACCCCACCCCCACACTGACGCTCACCCTCATCTTCACCCCCACCCCCACGATCACCCTCACCCTCACACTCATACTCAACCTCACCCCTACCCTCACCCACACCCTCACCCGCACCCCTACTCTCAACCTCACGCCCACTCCCACCGCCACCCTCACGCTCACCCTCACCCTCAACTCCACCCACAACCCCACCCCCAACCCTACCCTCACCCTCACACTCACCCGCACACTCACCCTCATCGTAACGCTCAACCTCACCCCCACCACCACACCCACCATCACCCTCACCCTCACCCCCACCCCCAATCCCACCCCCACCCCACCCCCAACCTGACGCTCACCCTCATCCTCACCCCCACCCCCAAAACCACCCTCACCCGAAACCCCGCACCCTCCCTAATCCTCTCCCTAACCCAAAACCCACCCCCACCCCTCACACACCCTCACCCTTACCCCACCCTCACCCTAACCCTCACCCTCACACTCACCCTCACCCTCACCCTCACCCTCACCCCAAACAGCCACCCCCACCATCACCCTCACCCTCACCCTCACCCCCACCCCCACCCCCACCCCACCCCCAACCTGACGCTCACCCTCATCCTCACCTCCACCCCCAAAACCACCCTCACCCGAAACCCCGCACCCTCCCTAATCCTCTCCCTAACCCAAAACCCACCCCCCCTCACACACCCTCACCCTTACCCCACCCTCACCCTAACCCTCACCCTCACACTCACCCTCGCCCTCACCCTCACCCCAACAGCCACCCTCACCATCACCCTCCCCCTTACCCCAACCCCCACAATCATCCTCAACCTCATCCACAAAACCACACCCACGCCCATGCAAACGCACACCCGCCACCCCCATCCCCACCCTCACACTCACCCGCAGCCCGATGCTCACCGGCACCCTCACCCACACCCTCACCCTACTCTCACCCTCACCCCCACTCCCACCTCCACCCTCACGCAAACCCTCACCCTCAACCCCACCCCCGACCCCACCCTCACCCTCACACTCACCCGCACCCTTACCCTCATCGTAACGCTCAACCTCACCCCCACCACCACACCCACCATCACCCTCACTCTCAGCCCCACCCCCTTTTCAACCCCCACCCCACCCCCGCCCTGACGCTCACCCTCACCCGCACACCCACCCCCACCCCAACCTCTCCATCTCCCTCACCCTTACCCCGACCCCGACAATCATCCTCACCCTCATCCACAAAACCACAACCACGCACCCGCACCCCCACCCTCACCCTCACCCGCACCCCCACCCCCACCCTCACCATCTCCCTCACCCTTACCCCAACCCCGACAATCATCCTCACCCTCATCCACAAAACCACAACAACGCCCACGCACACCCCACCCCCACCCTTAAACTCACCCTCACCCCACCCCCACTCACTCCCTCAACCCTCACTCACACCCCAACCCTCACCCTCACCCCAACACCCAACCCCACCCCCACCCTCACCCTCTCCCTCACCCCAACCCCCACCTCCACCCCCATCCTCACCCTCACACTCAACCTCACTCTCACCCCCACCCTCACCCTACTCTCAAACCCACCATCACCATCACCCTCACCCTCACCCCCACACCAACCGGCAACCCTACCCTCACGCTAACCCTCACCCTTACCCCAACCCCTACAATAACCCTCAACCTCACCCACACCCCCACCCCCACGCCCACCCCCAACTCCACCCTCACCCTCAACCTCACTCTCACCCCCAACCTCACCCTAATCCCAATCAGATCGTCCCCATTACCCTCAGCCCGACCACCACCCCCACCCTAACCCACAACCCCACCCCCCACACTCACCCTCACCCCCACCTCCACCCCACCCCACCCCCACCCTCACCCTCATTCTCACATCGACCCCCACCCCACCCTCCTCCTCACATTCACCCTTATTCTCACCCCGTCCCGAACCGTCCTTCTCACCCTCACCTACACCTCCACCCTCGCCCTCACCCCCACCCCCCCACACACCCTCACCCTGACCCTCACCCTAACGCTCACCCTCACCCAAAACCCCGCACCCTCCCTAATCCTCTCCCTAACCCAAAACCCACCCCCACCCCTCACACACCCTCACCCTTACCCCACCCTCACCCTAATCCTCACCCTCACACTCACCCTCGCCCTCATCCTCACCCCAACAGCCACCCTTACCATCACCCTCCCCCTTACCCCAACCCCCACAATCATCCTCAACCTCATCCACAAAACCACACCCACGCCCACGCAAACGCACACCCGCCACCCCCATCCCCACCCTCACACTCACCCGCAGCCCGATGCTCACCGGCACCCTCACCCACACCCTCACCCTACTCTCACCCTCACCCCCACTCCCACCTCCACCCTCACGCAAACCCTCACCCTCAACCCCACCCCCGACCCCACCCTCACCCTCACACTCACCCGCACCCTCACCCTCATCGTAACGCTCAACCTCACCCCCACCACCACACCCACCATCACCCTCACTCTCAGCCCCACCCCCTTTTCAATCCCCACCCCACCCCCGCCCTGACGCTCACCCTCACCCGCACACCCACCCCCACCCCAACCTCTCCATCTCCCTCACCCTTACCCCGACCCCGACAATCATCCTCACCCTCATCCACAAAACCACAACCACGCACCCGCACCCCCACCCTCACCCTCACCCGCACCCCCACCCCCAACCTCACCATCTCCCTCACCCTTACCCCAACCCCGACAATCATCCTCACCCTCATCCACAAAACCACAACAACGCCCACGCACACCCCACCCCCACCCTTAAACTCACCCTCACCCCACCCCCACTCACTCCCTCAACCCTCACTCACACCCCAACCCTCACCCTCACCCCAACACCCAACCCCACCCCCACCCTCACCCTCTCCCTCACCCCAACCCCCACCTCCACCCCCATCCTCACCCTCACACTCAACCTCACTCTCACCCCCACCCTCACCCTACTCTCAAACCCACCATCACCATCACCCTCACCCTCACCCCCACACCAACCGGCAACCCTACCCTCACGCTAACCCTCACCCTTACCCCAACCCCTACAATAACCCTCAACCTCACCCACACCCCCACCCCCACGCCCACCCCCAACTCCACCCTCACCCTCAACCTCACTCTCACCCCCAACCTCACCCTAATCCCAATCAGATCGTCCCCATTACCCTCACCCCGACCACCACCCCCACCCTAAACCACAACCCCACCCCCCACACTCACCCTCACCCCCACCTCCACCCCACCCCACCCCCACCCTCACCCTCATTCTCACATCGACCCCCACCCCACCCTCCTCCTCACATTCACCCTTATTCTCACCCCGTCCCGAACCGTCCTTCTCACCCTCACCTACACCTCCACCCTCGCCCTCACCCCCACCCCCCCCACACACCCTCACCCTGACCCTCACCCTAACGCTCAACCTCAACCCCACCCCCCACCTCCACCCTCACCTTCACCCCACCCCAACCCCACCCTCACACTCAGCCCAAGCCTCACCCTCACCCTAATCTTCACCCTCCCCCCCCACCCCCACGCTCACCATCACTCTCTCCCACACCCCCCCACCGCCACCCTCTCCCCCACCCTCACCCTAACCCCGACCCACACCCTCACCCTCTCTCCCACCCCCCCACAATCAACCTCACTCTCAACCTCACCCTGACCCCCACTCCCACCCAACCACCATCCTCACCCAGACTCATCCTCACCCTAACATTCACCCTCACCCCCCACCACCAGTCTCACCCTCACCCTCACCCGCACCCCCACCCCCGCCCTCTCCTCCACAGTCACCCTAACCCCGACCTACCCCCCCACCCCCACTCCCAACCTCACCCTCACCCTAACCACCCTCATCCCCACCCTAATCCCAACTCCTACCCCACCCTCCCCTCACCCCTACCCTCACCCCCACCCCCACCTCACCCTCACCGTAATGCACAACGTCACCCCCACCCTCTCCCTGGGATAGTGAGGGTGGGCGTGGGGTGGGGGGGAGCGTGAGGGTGGTGGTAAGGGCGGGGGTGAGGGTGACAGTGAGGGTGAGGGTCGGGGTGTGGGTTGGAGTGAGTGTGCGAGTGGGGGGTGTGGGTTGGGCTGAGGCTGAGGGTGGGGATGCGCGGTGTGAGGGTGAGCGTAAGGGAGGGGCTGGTGGGGTGGTGTGCATGGGAGTGGGTGTGAGTTTGAGGCTGAGCGTGGGATGGAACTGGGGGTGGAGGTGAGCGTGAGGGTGTTGTGTAGGGGTGGGGGTTACAGTGAGGGTGAGAGTGAAAGTGAGGATTGGGGGTTATGGTGAGGTTTAGGGTGTGGGTGACAGTGACAATGTGGGTGAAATGGAGGGGGAGGGTGGGGTGGCGGTGGGGTTAGGATTACGATGGGGGGGGGGGTTGGGGTTAGGGATCTGTACCAGAAGCTCAGCAGTACAGCTAGATAGCTTTTTGAGGAGGCTTCCAGGAGAAATTTAGCTGTAGCAGTGAGAAAAATGTAATGCTCTTTGTGAGGAATTTTCACAAACCGCTGTGCACAAGAAGCGCAGCAGCACATCTAACTGGCGTTTTCAAGAGGATTCCTGGAAAAATTTGGAACTTGCTGTGAAATGGACTGAATTGGCCATTGTGAGGTAGTCTCACGAACGGATCTCTACGAAAATCATAGCAGTACTTTTATATACTTTTGCAGGAGGATTAGAGGCGAGAGCAGTGAACAGGGTTGAATTGTTCATTGCGAGATATTCCCACGAGCGGATCTGTACGAAAACCCAACCAGTGTAGCATAACGGCTTTTGGAGGAGGATCCCATGTGAAATTTGTCTGTAGCAGTGAACAGAATTGAAATGCTTTGTGTGAAATTATCGAAAACTATAGGTTCCAAATGCGCTGTAGAAAATCTAATTTGCGTTTCAAAGAGGATTCCAGGAGAAATTTGGAACGTGTAGTGAACAGGATTGACTTGATCGTAGTGAGGTATTCTCACGAACCAAATCGCAGCAGTACATTCAAATAGCTTTTGGAGGTGGATAATAGGAGAGATTTGGCAGTAACAGTGAACAGGGTTGAATTGTTCATTCGGAGGTAGTCTCACGAACGGATCTGTCCGAAAAGACAACCAGTATAGCAAAATTGCTTTTGAAGGAGGATTCCAGGAGACTTTTAGCTGATTTAGTGGAAAACAATTGTTATGTCCTTTGTGAGCAATTTTCACGAATCGATGTGTACAAGAAGCGCAGCTGCACCTCTAATTTTAGTTTCTAAGAGGATTCCAGGATAAATTTGGAGCTGGCTTTGAACAGGATTGAATTGGCCATTGTGAGGTATTCACACAAAAGGTTCTGTACCAACGTCGTAGCAGTACTTTTAAATACTTTTGGAGGCGGACTACAGAAGAGATTTGCAAGTAGCAGTGAACGGGGTTGAATGGTTCATTTCGAGGTATTCTTACGAACGTATATGTACGAATGGCCAACCATTAGAGCATAATTGCTTTTGGAGGAGGATTCCAGCCGAAATGTAGTGTTAGCAGTGAAAAAATTTTAATGCTCTTTATGAGGAATTTTCACGAATCGATGTGTACAAGATGCGCAGCAGCACATCTAAATTGTGGTTTTAAGAGGATTCCAAGTGAAATTTGGGCATTGCCTTGAACAGGGTTGAATTGTTCATTGTGAGGTATTCTCTCGAACGGATCTGTACGAAAAGCCAAACAGTGCGGCATAATCGCTTTTGGAGGAGAATTGCAGGTGAATTTTGTCTGTAGCAGTGAACAGAATTGAAATGCTCTTTGTGAAGAATTTTCAAAAAGTAAGTACAAAAACCGCAGTGGAACATGTAACGGGCGTTTAAGAAGCTTCAAGGGGAAATTAGGAACATGCAGTGAATAGGATTTAATTTAGCGTAGTGAGGTATTCTCACGAATGCATCTGAACCAAAATCGCAGCAGTACATTTAAATAGCTTTTGGAGGAGGATTACAGGAAATATTTGAATGTTGCAGTGAACAGGGTTGAATAGTTCTTTGAGAGCTATTCTTACGAACGGATCTGTACGAAAAGCCAACAAGTAGAGCATTATTGCTTTTGGAGGAGTATACCAGGAGAAATTCATTGTAGCTGTGAAAAACTTGAAATGCTCTTTGTGAGGAATTTTCACGAAGCGATGTGTACAAGAAGCACAGCATCACATCTAAATGGCGTTTTTAAGAAGTTTCCAGGATAATTTTGGAAGTTGCACTGAACAGGATTGAATTTTTCATTACGAGGTATTCTCACGAACAGATCTGTACGAAACGGTACCCAGTGCAGCAAAATGGCTTTTCGAGGAGGTATCCAGGAAAAATTTAGTTGTAGCAGTGAAAAAATTGTAATGCTCTTTGTGAGGAATTTTCACGAATCGATGTGTGCAAGAAGCGCAGCAGCACATCTAACTGGAGTAGTTAAGAGGATTCCAGGATAAATTAGTAACATGCTGTGAAAAGCGTTGTATTGTTCTTTGCGAGCTATTCTTACGAACGGATCTGTACGAAATGCGAACCAGTAGAGCGAAATGCTTTTGGAGGCGGAGTCCAGGAGAAATTCTTTGTAGCTGTGAAATGCATTGAAATGCTCTTTGTGAGGAATTCTCACGCCCCTACCTGTTCAAGAAGCGATGCAGCAAGTCTAACTTGCAATTTTAAGAGGACTCCAGGATAAATTTGGAACTTTCTGTGAACAGGATTAAATTGTTCATTAAGAGGAATTCTCACGAACGGATCTTTACGAAAAGCCAACCAGTGCAGCATATCGGCTTTTGGAGGAGGATCCCATGTGAAATTTGTCCTTAGCAGTGAACAGAATTGAAATGCTTAGTGTGAAATTATCGAAAACTATAAGTTCCAAATGGGCTGTAGAAAATCTAACGTGCGTTTCAAAGAGGATTCCAGGAGAAATTTGGAACTTGTAGTGAACAGGATTGAATTGATCGTAGTGAGGTATTCTCACGAACGGATCTGTACCAAAATCGCACCAGTGAATTCAAATAGCTTTTGAAGGTGGATAACAGAAGATTTTTCGCAGTAGCAGATAACAGGGGTGAATTCTTCATTGCGAGGTATTCTCACGAAAGGATCTGTACGAAAAGACAACCAGTATTGCAAAATTGCTTTTGAAGAAGGATTCCAGGAGAAATTTATTTGAATCAGTGAAAAAATAATAATGTCCTTTGTGAGCAATTTTCACGAATCGATGTGTACAAGAAGCGCAGCAGCACCTCTAACTTTAGTTTCTAAGAAGATTCCAGGATAAATTTGGAGCTGGCTTTGAACAGGATTGAATTGGCCATTGTGAGGTATTCACACGAACGGATCTGTACCAACATCGTAGCAGTACTTTTAAATACTTTTAGAGGGGGATTACAGGAGAGATTTGGAAGTAGCAGTGAAAGGGGTTGCGAGGTATTATAACGAACGGATATGTACGAATAGCCAACCAGTAGAGCATAATTGCCTTTGGAGGAGGATTCCAGGAGAAATGTAGTTGAAGCAGTGAAACAATTGTAATGCTCTTTGTGAGGAATTTTCACGAACCGATCTGTGCAAGAAGCGCAGCAGCACATCTAACTGGAGTTGTAAAGAGGATTCCAGGATAAATTAGTAACTTGCTGTAAACAGGATTGAATTGACATTGTGAGGTATTCTCACGAACGGATCTGTACGAAAAGCTAACCAGTGCAGCATAACGGCTTTTGAAGGAGGATACCATGTGAAATTTGTCTGTAGCAGTGAACAGCATTGAAATGCTTTGTGAGGAATTATCGACAGCTAATAGAACAAAAAACGCTGTAGAACATCTAACGGGCGTGTCAAAGAGGCTTCCAGAAGAAATATAGAAATTCCAGTGAACAGATTTGAATTGTCCATTGTGAGATATTCTCACGAACGGATCTGCACCAAAATCTCAGCATTACATTTAATTAGCGTTTGGAGGACGATTCGAGGAGACATTTGGCAGTAGCCGTGAACAGGGTTGAAATATTCATTCGGAGGAAATCTCACGAACGGAACTTTACGATAAGCCAACCAGTGCGGCATCATTGATTTGGAGGAGGATTCCAGGAGAAATTTAGTTGTAGCAGTGAAACAATTGTAATGCTCTCTGTGAGGAATTTTCACGAATCGATCTGTACAAGAAGCGCAGCATCACATCTAAATGGCGTTTTTAAGAGGATTCCAGGAGAGATTTGGCAGTTGCAGTGAACAGGGTTTAATTGTTCTTTGCGAGCTATTCTTACGAACGGATATGTACGAAAAGACGACCATTAGAGCGTAATTGCTTTTGGAGGAGGATTCGAGGAGAAATTCTTTGTAGCAGTGAAAAAAATGAAATGCTCTTTGTGAGGGATTTTCACGAACCGATCTGTGCAAGAAGCGCAGCAGCCCGCCTAACTGCCGTTTTTAAGAGGATTCCAGGATAAAAATGGAACTTGCTGTGAACAGAGTTGAATTGTTCATTGCGAGGTATTCTCACGAACGGATCTGTACGAAAAGCCAACCAGTGCAGCATAACGGCTTTTGAAGGAGGATACCATGTGAAATTTGTCTGTATCAGTGAACAGAATTGAAATGCTTTCTGAGGAATTATCGACAGCTAATAGGAAAAAAAGCGCTGTAGAACATCTAACGGGCATGTCAAAGAGGCTTCCAGAAGAAATTTAGAAATTCCAGTGAACAGATTTGAATTGTCCATTGTGAGATATTCTCACGAACGGATCTGCACCAAAATCTCAGCATTACATTTAAATTGCTTTTGGAGGACGATTCGAGGAGTCATTTGGCAGTAGCAGTGAACAGGGTTTAAATATTCATTCGGAGGAAATCTCACGAACGGAACTTTACGATAAGCCAACCAGTGCAGCATCATTGATTTGGAGGAGGTTTCCAAAGAGAAATTTAGTTGAAGCTGTGACACAATTGTAATGCTCTCTGTGAGGAATTTTCACGAACCGATCTGTGCAAGAAGCGCAGCAGCCCATTTAATTGGCGTTTTTAAGAGGATTCCAGGATAAATTTGGAACTTGCTGTGAACAGGATTGAATTGTTCATTGCGAGGTATTTACAGAAACGGATCTGTACTCTCTGGGGGCGGGGGTCTGGGGCCCATGGCTGGGGGTCTGGGCTCTAGGGGGGGGGTCAGGGGCCCCTTGCTGGGGGGTCTGTGTTCTGGGGGTGTCTGGGGCCCCTGGCTTGGGGCCTGGGCTCTGGGGGTGGTCTGGTGCCCCTGGCTGGGGGGCTGGGCTCTGGGGGGTGTCAGGGGCCCCTGGCTGGGCGTGTGGGCTCTGGGGTGGGGTCTCGGGCCTCTTGATGGGGGTCTGGGCTATGGGGGGGGTCTGGGGGCCCTGGCTTTGGGTCTGGGCTCTGGGGGGGTCTGGGGCCCCTGCCTGTGGGACTGCACTCTGGGAGGGATCTGGGGCCCCTGGCTGTGGGACTGGGCTCTGGGGGAGGTCTGGGGCCCCTGGCTGGGGGTGTGGGCTCTGGGGGGGGGGTCTGGGGCCCTTGGCTGGGCGTATGGGCTCTGGGGGGGGGTCTGGGGCCCCTGGCTGGGGGTCTGGGCTATGGGGGGAGTCTAGGGCCCCTGGCTGGGGGTCTGGGCTCTGGGGAGGTCTGGGGACCCTGGCTGGGTGTGTGGGCTCTGGGGGGGGGTCTGGGGCCCCTGGCTGGGCGTATGGGCTCTGGGGGGGGGTCTGGGCTATGGGGGGAGTCTAGGGCCCCTGGCTGGGGGTCTGGGCTCTGGGGGGGGTCTGGGGCCCCTGGCTGGGGGTCTGCGCTCTGGGAGGTATCTGGGGCCCCTGGCTGTGGGTCTGGGCTCTGGGGGCGGTCTGGGGCCCCTGGCTGGGGGTGTGGGCTCTGGGGGGGGTCTGGGGACCCTCGCTGGGCGTATGGGCTCTGGGGGTGGGTCTGGGGCCCCTGGCTGGGGGTCTGTGCTCGGGGGGGTCTGCGGCCCCTTGCTGGGGGTGTGGGCTATGGGGGGGGGTCTGGGGCCCCTGGCTTTGGGTCTGGGCTCTGGGGGGGTCTGGGGCCCCTGCCTGTGGGTCTGCGCTCTGGGAGGGATCTGGGGCCCCTGGCTGTGGGTCTGGGCTCTGGGGGAGGTCTGGGGCCCCTGGCTGCGGGTGTGGGCTCTGGGGGGGGTCTGGGGCCCCTGGCTGGGCGTATGGGCTCTGGGGGGCGTCTAGTGCCCCTGGCTGGGGGTCTGGGCTCTGGGGGGGTCTGGGGCCCCTGGCTGGGTGTGTGGGCTCTGGGGGGGGTCTGGGGCCCCTGGCTGGGTGTATGGGCTCTGGGGGGGGGGTCTGGGCTATGGGGGGTGTCTAGGGCCCCTGGCTGGGGGTCTGGGCTCTGGGGGGGTTTGGGGCCACTGGCTGGCGGTCTGCGCTCTGGGAGGAATCTGGGGCCCCTTGGCTGTGGGTCTGGGCTCTGGGGGCGGTCTGGGGCCCCTGGCTGGGGGTCTGTGCTCGGGGGGGGGCGTCTGCGGCCCCTTGCTGGGTGTGTGGGCTCTGGGGGGGGTCTGGGGCCCCTGGCTGGGAGTATGGGCTCTGGGGGTGGGTCTGGGGCCCCTGGCTGGGGGTCTGTGCTCGGGGGGGGCGTCTGCGGCCACTTGCTGGGGGTCTGGGCTCTAGGGGGAGGTCTGGGGCCCCTTGCTGGGGGTCTGGGCTCTGGGGGGGGTCTGGGGCTCCTGGCTGGGGGCCTGGGCTCTGGGTGGGGGTCTGGGGCCCCTGGCTGGGGGTCTGGGCTCTGGGGGGTTCTGGGGCACCTAGCTGGGGGGCTGGGCTCTGGCGGCGGTCTGGGGCCCCTGGCTGGGGGTCAGGGATATGGGGGGAGTCTGGGGCCCCTGGCTGGAGGTCTGTGCTCTGGGGGTGTCTGGGGCCCCTGGCTTGGGGCCTGGGCTCTGGGGGTGTTCTGGTGCCCCTGGCTGGGTGGCTGGGCTCTGGGGGGTGTCTGGGGCCCCTGGCTGGAGGTCTCTGCTCTGGGGGTGTCTGGGGCCCCTGGCTGTGGGTCTGGGCTCTGGGGGCGGTCTGGGGCCCCTGGCTGGGGGTGTGGGCTCTGGGGGGGGGTCTGGGGCCTCTTGCCTGGGGTCTGGGCTATGGGGGGGGTCTGGGGCCCCTGGCTTTTGGTCTGGGCTCTGGGGGGGTCTGGGGCCCCTGCCTGTGGGTCTGCGCTCTGGGAGGGATCTGGGGCCCCTGGCTGTGGGTCTGGGCTCTGGGGGAGGTCTGGGGCCCCTGGCTGGGGGTGTGGGCTCTGGGGGGGGGGTCTGGGGCCCCTGTTTGGGCGTATGGGCTCGGGGGGGGGGGTCTGGGGCCCCTGGCTGGGGGTCTGGGCTATGGGGGGAGTCTAGGGCCCCTGGCTGGTGTCTGGGCTCTGGGGGGGTCTGGGGCCCCTGGCTGGGTGTGTGGGCTCTGGGGGGGGGTCTGGGGCCCCTGCCTGGGCGTATGGGCTCTGGGGGGGGGGGGTCTGGGCTATGGGGGCAGTCTAGGGCCCCTGGCTGGGGGTCTGGGGTCTGGGGGGGTCTGGGGCCCCTGGCTGGGGGTCTGCGCTCTGGGAGGTATCTGGGGCCCCTGGCTGTGGGTCTGGGCTCTGGGGGCGGTCTGGGGCCCCTGGCTGGGGGTGTGGGCTCTGGGGGGGGTCTGGGGCCCCTGGCTGGGCGTATGGGCTTTGGGGGTGGGTCTCGGGCCCCTGGCTGGGGGTCTGTGCTCGGGGCGGGGTCTGCGGCCCCTTGCTGGGGGTGTCGCCTATGGGGGGGGGTCTGGGGCCCCTGGCTTTGGGTCTGGGCTCTGGGGGGGTCTGGGGCCCCTGGCTGGGGGTCTGCCCTCTGGGAGGGATCTGGGGCCCCTGGCTGTGGGTCTGGGCTCTGGGGGCGGTTTGGGGCCCCTTGCTGGGGGTGTGGGTTCTGGGGGGGGGGTCTGGGGCCCCTGGCTTGGCGTATGGGCTCTGGGGGGGGTCTGTGGCCCCTGGCTGGGGGTGTGGGCTCTGGGGGGGGTCTGGGGCCCCTGGCTGGGGGTCTGGGCTCTGGGGGGTTCTGGGGCCCCTGGCTCGGGGCCTGGGCTCTGGGTGGGGGTCTGGGGCCCCTGCCTGGGGGTCTGCGCTCTGGGAGGGATCTGGGGCCCCTGGCTGGGGTTCTGGGCTCTGGGGGCGGTCTGGGGCCCCTGGCAGGGGGTGTGGGTTCGGGGGGGGTCTGTGGCCCCTGGATGGGCGTTTGGGCTCGGGGGGGGGGTCTGGGGCCCCTGGCTGGGGGTCTGGGGCCCCTTGCTGGGGGTCTGGGCTCTGGGGGGGGGGGTCTGGGGCCCCTGGCAGGGGGTGTGGACTCTGGGGATCTGGGGTCCCTGGTTGGGGGTGTGGGCACTGGGGGGGGGTCTGGGGCCCATGCCTGGGGGTCTGGGCTCTGGGGGGGGTCTGGGGCCCCTTCCTGGGGGTCTGGGCTCTGGGGGGCGGTCCGGGGCTCCTGGCTGGGGGGCTGGGCTCTGACGGGGGTCTGGGGCCCCTGGCTGGGGGTCTGGGCTCTTGGGGTTTCTGGGGCACCTGGCTGGGGGCTGGGCTCTGGCGGGGCCTGGACTCTGGGGAGGAGTCTGGGGCCCCTGGATGGGGGTGTGGGCTCTGGCTGGGGCCTGGGGCCCCTGGCTGGGGGTCTGGGCTCTGGGGGGGGTCTGGGGCTCCTGGCTGGGGGGCTGGGATCTGGGGGGGGTCTGGGGCCCCTAGCTGGGGGTCTGGGCTCTGGGGGGTTCTGGGGCACCTGTCTGGGGGGCTGGGCTCTGGCGGGGGTCTGGGGCCCCTGGCTGGGGGTCAGGGATATGGGGGGAGTCTGGGGCCCCTGGCTGGAGGTCTGTGCTCTGGGGGTGTCTGGGGCCCCTGGCTTGGGGCCTGGGCTCTGGGGGTGGTCTGGTGCCCCTGGCTGGGGGGCTGGGCTCTGTGGGGTGTCTGGGGCCCCTGGCTGGAAGTCTCTGCTCTGGGGGTGTCTGGGGCCCGTGGCTTGGGGCCTGGGCTCTGGGGGTGGTTTGGTGCCCCTGGCTGGGGGGCTGGGCTCTGGCGGGTGTCAGGGGCCCCTGGCTGGGCGTGTGGGCTCTGGGGGGGGTCTGGGGCCTCTTGCTGGGGGTCTGGGCTATGGGGGGGGGTCTGGGGCCCCTGGCTGGAGGTGTGGGCTCTAGGGGGGGGTCTGGGGCCCCTGGCTGGGGGTCTGGGCTCTGGGGGTTTCTGGAGCCCCTGGCTCGGGGCCTGGGCTCTGGGGGGGGTCTGGGGCCCCTGGCTGTGGGGTCTGGGGCCCCTGTCTGGGGGCTGGGCTATAGGGGGGTCTGGGGCCCCTGGCTGGGGGTCTGCGCTCTGGGAGGGATCTGGGGCCCCTGGCTGGGGGTCTGGGCTCTGGGGGCGGTCTGGGGCCCCTGGCAGGGGGTGTGGGCTCGGGGGGGGTCTGTGGCCCCTAGATGGGCGTTTGGGCTCTGGGGGGGGTCTGGGGCCCCTGGCTGGGGGTCTGGGGCCCCTTGCTGGGGGTCTGGGCTCTGGGGGGGGGGTCTGGCGCCCCTGGCAGGGGGTGTGGACTCTGGGGATCTGGGGCCCGTGGCTTGGGGCCTGGGCTCTGGGGGTGGTCTGGTGCCCCTGTCTGGGGGGCTGGGCTCTGGCGGGTGTCAGGGGCCCCTGGCTGGGCGTGTGGGCTCTGGGGGGGGTCTGGGGCCTCTTGCTGGGGGTCTGGGCTATGGGGGGGGGTCTGGGGCCCCTGGCTGGGGGTCTGGGCTCTGGGGGGTTCTGGGGCACCTGGCTGGGGGGCTGGGCTCTGGCGGGGGTCTGGGGGCCCTGGCTGGGGGTCAGGGATATGGGGGGTGTCTGGGGCCCCTGGCTGGGGGTCTGCGCTCTGGGAGGTATCTGGGGCCCCTGGCTGTGGGTCTGGGCTCTGGGGGCCGTCTGGGGCCCCTGGCTGGGGGTGTGGGCTCTGGGGGTGGGTCTGGGGCCCCTGGCTGGGGGTCTGTGCTCGTGGGTGGTGTCTGCGGCCCCTTGCTGGGGGTGTGGGCTATGGGGGGGGTCGGGGGCCCCTGGCTTTGGGTCTGGGCTCTGGGGGGGTCTGGGGCCCCTGGCTGGGGGTCTGACCTCTGGCAGGGATCTGGGGCCCCTGGCTCTCGGTCTGGGCTCTGGGGGCGGTCTGGGTCCCCTGGCTGGGGGTGTGGGCTCTGGGGGGGGGGTCTGGGGCCCCTGGCTGGGCGTATGGGCTCTGGGGGTGGGTCTGCGGCCCCTGGCTGGGGGTCTGTGCTTGGGGGGGTCTGCGGCCCCTTGCTGGGGGTGTGGGCTATGGGGGGGGTCTGGGGCCCCTGGCTTTGGGTCTGGGCTCTGGGGGGGTCTGGGGCCCCTGCCTGTGGGTCTGCGCTCTGGGAGGGATCTGGGGCCCCTGGCTGTCGGTCTGGGCTGTGGGGGAGGTCTGGGGCCCCTGGCTGGGGGTGTGGGCTCTGGGGGGGGTCTGGGGCCCCTGGCTGGGCGTATGGGCTCTGGGGGGCGTCTAGTGCCCCTGGCTGGGGGTCTGGGCTCTGGGGGGGTCTGGGGCCCCTGGCTGGGTGTGTGGGCTCTGGGGGGGGTCTGGGGCCCCTGGCTGGGCGTATGGGCTCTGGGAGAGGGGGGGGTCTGGGCTATGGGGGGAGTCTAGGGCCCCTGGCTGGGGGTCTGGGCTCTGGGGGGGTTTGGGGCCCCTGGCTGGGGGTCTGCGCTCTGGGAGGTATCTGGGGCCCCTGGCTGTGGGTCTGGGCTCTGGGGGCGGTCTGGGGCCCCTGGCTGGGGGTGTGGGCTGTGGGGGGGGTCTGGGGCCCCTGGCTGGGAGTATGGGCTCTGAGGGTGGGTCTGGGGCCCCTGGCTGGGGGTCTGTGCTCGGGGGGGTCGTCTGCGGCCCCTTGCTGGGGGTGTGGGCTATGGGGGGGGGTCTGGGGCCCCTGGCTTTGGGTCTGGGCTCTGGGGGGGTCTGGGGCCCCTGGCTGGGGGTCTGCCCTCTGGGAGGGATCTGGGGCCCCTGGCTGTGGGTCTGGGCTCTGGGGGCGGTCTGGGGCCCCTGGCTGGGCGTATGGGCTATGGGGGGGGTCTGGGGCCCCTGGCTGGGGGGCTTGGCTCTGGCGGGGGTCTGGGGCCCCTGGCTGGGGGTCAGGGATATGGGGGGAGTCTGGGGCCCCTGGCTGGAGGTCTGTGCTCTGGGTGTGTCTGGGGCCCCTGGCTTGGGGCCTGGGCTCTGGGGGTGTTCTGGTGCCCCTGGCTGGGGGGCTGGGCTCTGGGGGGTGTCTGGGGCCCCTGGCTGGAGGTCTCTGCTCTGGGGGTGTCTAGGGCCCGTGGCTCGGGGGCTGGGCTCTGGCGGGTGTCAGGGGCCCCTGGCTGGGCGTGTGGGCTCTGGGGGGGGGTCTGGGGCCTCTTGCCTGGGGTCTGGGCTATGGGGGGGGTCTGGGGCCCCTGGCTTTTGGTCTGGGCTCTGGGGGGGTCTGGGGCCCCTGCCTGTGGGTCTGCGCTCTGGGAGGGATCTGGGGCCCCTGGCTGTGGGTCTGGGCTCTGGGGGAGGTCTGGGGCCCCTGGCTGGGGGTGTGGGCTCTGGGGGGGGGGGTCTGGGGCCCCTGTTTGGGCGTATGGGCTCGGGGGGGGGTCTGGGGCCCCTGGCTGGGGGTCTGGGCTATGGGGGGAGTCTAGGGCCCCTGGCTGGGTGTCTGGGCTCTGGGGGGGTCTGGGGCCCCTGGCTGGGTGTGTGGGCTCTGGGGGGGGGTCTGGGGCCCCTGGCTGGGGGTCTGGGCTCTGGGGGGGTCTGGGGCCCCTGGCTGGGGGTCTGCGCTCTGGGAGGTATCTGGGGCCCCTGGCTGTGGGTCTGGGCTCTGGGGGCGGTCTGGGGCCCCTGGCTGGGGGTGTGGGCTCTGGGGGGGGTCTGGGGCCCCTGGCTGGGCGTATGGGCTTTGGGGGTGGGTCTGGGGCCCCTGGCTGGGGGTCTGTGCTCGGGGGGCGGTCTGCGGCCCCTTGCTGGGGGTGTCGCCTATGGGGGGGGTCTGGGGCCCCTGGCTTTGGGTCTGGGCTCTGGGGGGGTCTGGGGCCCCTGGCTGGGGGTCTGCCCTCTGGGAGGGATCTGGGGCCCCTGGCTGGGGGTCTGGGCTCTGGGGGCGGTTTGGGGCCCCTTGCTGGGGGTGTGGGAGAATGGGGCCCCTTGCTGGGGGGTCTGGGGCCCCTGGCTTGGCGTATGGGCTCTGGGGGGGCTCTGTGGCCCCTGGCTGGGGGTGTGGGCTCTGGGGGGGGTCTGGGGCCCCTGGCTGGGGGTCTGGGCTCTGGGGGGTTCTGGGGCCCCTGGCTCGGGGCCTGGGCTCTGCGTGGGGGTCTGGGGCCCCTGGCTGGGGGTCTGCGCTCTGGGAGGGATCTGGGGCCCCTGGCTGGGGTTCTGGGCTCTGGGGGCGGTCTAGGGCCCCTGGCAGGGGGTGTGGGTTCGGGGGGGGTCTGTGGCCCCTGGATGGGCGTTTGGGCTCTGGGGGGGGGGTCTGGGGCCCCTGGCTGGGGGTCTGGGGCCCCTTGCTGGGGGTCTGGGCTCTGGGGGGGGGGTCTGGGGGCCCTGGCAGGGGGTGTGGACTCTGGTGATCTGGGGTCCCTGGTTGGGGGTGTGGGCACTGGGGGGGGGTCTGGGGCCCATGCCTGGGGGTCTGGGCTCTGGGGGGGGTCTGGGGCCCCTTCCTGGGGGTCTGGGCTCTGGGGGGCGGTCCGGGGCTCCTGGCTGGGGGGCTGGGCTCTGACGGGGGTCTGGGGCCCCTGGCTGGGGGTCTGGGCTCTTGGGGTTTCTGGGGCACCTGGCTGGGGGCTGTGCTCTGGCGGGGCCTGGACTCTGGGGAGGAGTCTGGGGCCCCTGGCTGGGGGTGTGGGCTCTGGCTGGGGCCTGGGGCCCCTGGCTGGGGGTCTGGGCTCTGGGGGGGGTCTGGGGCTCCTGGCTGGGGGGCTGGGCTCTGGGGGGGGTCTCGGGCCCCTGGCTGGGGGTCTGGGCTCTGGGGGGTTCTGGGGCACCTGTCTGGGGGGCTGGGCTCTGGCGGGGGTCTGGGGCCCCTGGCTGGGGGTCAGGGATATGGGGGGAGTCTGGGGCCCCTGGCTGGAGGTCTGTGCTCTGGGGGTGCCTGGGGCCCCTGGCTTGGGGCCTGGGCTCTGGGGGTGGTCTGGTGCCCCTGGCTGGGGGGCTGGGCTCTGTGGGGTGTCTGGGGCCCCTGGCTGGAAGTCTCTGCTCTGGGGGTGTCTGGGGCCCGTGGCTTGGGGCCTGGGCTCTGGGGGTGGTCTGGTGCCCCTGGCTGGGGGGCTGGGCTCTGGCGGGTGTCAGGGGCCCCTGGCTGGGCGTGTGGGCTCTGGGGGGGGTCTGGGGCCTCTTGCTGGGGGTCTGGGCTATGGGGGGGGGTCTGGGGCCCCTGGCTGGAGGTGTGGGCTCTGGGGGGGGGGTCTGGGGCCCCTGGCTGGGGGTCTGGGCTCTGGGGGTTTCTGGGGCCCCTGGCTCGGGGCCTGGGCTCTGGGGGGGGTCTGGGGCCCCTGGCTGTGGGGTCTGGGGCCCCTGTCTGGGGGCTGGGCTATAGGGGGGTCTGGGGCCCCTGGCTGGGGGTCTGCGCTCTGGGAGGGATCTGGGGCCCCTGGCTGGGGGTCTGGGCTCTGGGGCGGTCTGTGGCCCCTGGCAGGGGGTGTGGGCTCGGGGGGGGGTCTGTGGCCCCTAGATGGGCGTTTGGGCTCTGGGGGGGGTCTGGGGCCCCTGGCTGGGGGTCTGGGGCCCCTTGCTGGGGGTCTGGGCTCTGGGGGGGGGTCTGGGGCCCCTGGCAGGGGGTGTGGACTCTGGGGATCTGGGGTCCCTGGCTGGGGGTGTGGGCACTGGGGGGGGGGGTCTGGGGCCCATGCCTGGGGGTCTGGGCTCTGGGGGGGGGTCTGGGGCCCCTTCCTGCGGGTCTGGGCTCTGGGGGGGTCCGGGGCTCCTGGCTGGGGGGCTGGGCTCTGACGGGGGTTCTGGGGCCCCTGGCTGGGGGTCTGGGCTCTTGGGGTTTCTGGGGCACCTGGCTGGGGGCTGGGCTCTGGCGGGGCCTGGACTCTGGGGAGGAGTCTGGGGCCCCTGGCTGGGGGTGTGGGCTCTGGCTGGGGTCTGGGGCCCCTGGCTGGGGGTCTGGGCTCTGGGGGGGGTCTGGGGCCCTGGCTGGGGGTCTGGGCTCTGGCGGTGGTATGGTGCCCCTGGCTGAGGGGCTGGGTTGTGGGGGGGGGTATCGGCTCGGGGGGGGTCTGGGGCCCCTGCCTGGGGGTGTGGGATCTGGGGGGGGGTCTGGGGACCCTGGCTGGGGGTCTGGGGACCCTTGCTCGGGGCTGGGTTGTGGGGGGTGTATGGGCTCTGGGGGGGGTCTGGGGCCCCTGCCTGGGGCTCGGCTCTGAGGGTGTCTGGGCTCTGGGGGGGTCCGGGGCCCCTGGCTGGGCGTGTGGGCTCTGGGGGTGTCTGGGGCCCCTGGCTTTGGGTCTCTGCTCTGGGTGGGTCTGGGGCCCCTGGCTTGGGGTCTGCGCTCTGGGAGGGATCTGGGGCCCCTGGCTGTGGATCTGGGCTCTGGGGGTGGTCTGGGGCCCCTGGCAGGGGGTGTTGGCTCTGTGGGGGGGGTCTGGGGCCCCTGGCTGGGGTTCTGAGCTCTGGGGGGGTTCTGGGGCCCCTGGCTGGGGGTCTGGGCTCTGGGGGGGTCTGTGCTCTGGGGGCGGTCTAGGGCCCCTGGCCGGGGTGTCTGGGCTCTGGGGGGTATCTGGGGCCCATGGCTGTGGCTCTGGGCTCTGGGGGGTGTCTGGGGCACTTGGCTGGGGTGCTGGGGCCTCTGGCTGGGGTTCTGGGCTCCGGGGGGGTCTGGGGCCCCTGGCTGGGGGGCTGGTCTCTGGGGCTGGGGCCCCTGGCTGTGGGTCTGGGCTCTGGGTGGGGTCTGGGTCCCCTGGCTGGGGCCTGGGCTCTGGGGTTGTCTGGGCTCTGGGGGCGGTCTGGGGCCCCTGACTGGGGGTGTGGGCTCTGGAGGGGGGTCTGGGGCCCCTGGCTGCGGGTGTGGGCTGTGGGGGGGGGGGCTCTGGGGCCCCTGGCTGGAGGTCTGGGCTCTGGGGCGGGGTCTGGGGCCCCTGGCAGGGGGTCTGGGGTCTAGGGGGGGGATCTGGGGGCCCTGTCTGGGGGTCTGGGCTCGGGGGGTGGGTCTGGGGCCCCTGGCTCGGGGTGCGGGCTCTGGGGTGGTGTCTGGGGCCCCTGGCTGGGGGTATGGGCTCTGGGGGGGGTCTGGGGCAGCTGGCTGGGGGTCTGGGACCCATGGCTGGGGGTCTGGCCTCTGGGGGCGGTCTGGGGCCCCTGGCTGGGGGCCTGGGCTCTGCGGGGTGTCTGGGGCCCCTGGCTAGGGGTGTGGGCTATGGGGGTGTCTGGGGCCCCTGGCTTTGGGTCTGGGCTCTGGGTGGCGTCTGGGGCCCCTGGCTGTGGGTCTGCGCTCTGGGAGGGATCTGGGGCCCCTGGCTGTGGGTCTGGGCTCTGGGGGAGGTTTGGGGCCCCTGGCTGGGGGTGTGGGTCCTGGGGGGGGGTCTGGGGCCCCTGGCTGGGCGTATGGGCTCTGGGGGGGGTCTGGGGCCCCTGGCTGGGGGTCTGGGCTATAGGGGGGTCTGGGGCCCCTGGCTGGGTGTGTGGGCTCTGGTTGGGCTCTGGGGCCCCTGGCTGGGCGTATGGGCTCGGGGGGGGGGGTCTGGGGCCCCTGGCTGGGGGTCTGGGCTATGGGGGGAGTGTGACAGAGTAGAGAGCGAGATGGATCTGACCTGAGTGACAACTGCATTAGGACAGGCTGCATTGGAAATGCGAGACTTTACCTGAGGCTGTAACATGAGCCAGGACGGGGGTTGGGAGGTGACACCTTTGGCTGGGAGAATGGTAACAGGCTAGAGGAGGGGCCCCGGGGGAGGAGAGAGAGACTGCTGGAGGGTTTGGCTTTTGGGTTTCAGTTTGAAGCTGGCTGGAGAAGAGGGGAGAGAGGCAGACAGGGTCTGGCCTCCCTGCCCCGGTTGGAGCTGTGGGGCGAAATGCAGGGAGCCCCAGGCTGGGGTCTAAGCTCCCTGCCCCCCCGGAAGGACCCGACTGAGGGGTCCTGGATGTACTGACAAGCTCTGGTTGGACTGTGTTCCCGGCATCACTAATAAACCTTCTGTTCTACTGGCTGGCTGAGACTCCCAGTGAATCCGGGGAAAAGGGGTGCAGGGCCGGACTCCCCTATACTCCGTGACAGGGAGTCTAGGGCCCCTGGCTGGGGGTCTGGGCTCTGGGGGGGTCTGGGGCCCGTGGCTGGGGGTCTGCGCTCTGGGAGGTATCTGGGGCCCCTGGCTGTGGGTCTGGGCTCTGGGGGCGGTCTGGGGCCCCTGGCTGGGGGTGTGGGCTCTGGGGGGGTCTGGGGCCCCTGGCTGGGCGTATGGGCTCTGGGGGTGGGTCTGGGGCCCCTGGCTGGGGGTCCGAGCTGGGGGGGGGGTCTGGGGCCCCTTTCTGGGGGTGTGAGCTCTGGGGGGGTCTGGGGCCCCTGGCTGGGGGTCTGCGCTCTGGGAGGTATCTGGGGCCCCTGGCTGTGGGTCTGTGCTCTGGGGGCCGTCTGGGGACCCTGGCTGGGGGTGTGGGCTCTGGGGGTGGGTCTGGGGCCCCTGGCTGGTGGTCTGTGCTCGGGGGTGGTGTCTGCGGCCCCTTGCTGGGGGTGTGGGCTATGGGGGGGGGTCGGGGGCCCCTGGCTTTGAGTCTGGGCTCTGGGGGGGTCTGGGGCCCCTGGCTGGGGGTCTGCCCTCTGGGAGGGATCTGGGGCCCCTGGCTGTGGGTCTGGGCTCTGGGGGCGGTCTGGGGCCCCTGGCTGGGGGTGTGGGCTCTGGGGGGGGGTCTGGGGCCCCTGGCTGGGTGTATGGGCTCTGGGGGTGGGTCTGGGGCCCCTGGCTTGGGGTCTGTGCTTGGGGGGGTCTTCGGCCCCTTGCTGGGGGTGTGGGCTATGGGGGGGGTCTGGGGCCCCTGGCTTTGGGTCTGGGCTCTGGGGGGGTCTGGGGCCCCTGCCTGTGGGTCTGCGCTCTGGGAGGGATCTGGGGCCCCTGGCTGTGGGTCTGGGCTCTGGGGGAGGTCTGGGGCCCCTGGCTGGGGGTGTGGGCTCTGGGGGGGGTCTGGGGCCCCTGGCTGGGCGTATGGGCTCTGGGGGGAGTCTAGTGCCCCTGGCTGGGGGTCTGGGCTCTGGGGGGGTCTGGGGCCCCTGGCTGGGTGTGTGGGCTCTGGGGGGGTCTGGGGCCCCTGGCTGGGCGTATGGGCTCTGGGGGGGGGTCTGGGCTATGGGGGGAGTCTAGGGCCCCTGGCTGGGGGTCTGGGCTCTGGGGGGGTTTGGGGCCCCTGGCTGGGGGTCTGCGCTCTGGGAGGTATCTGGGGCCCCTGGCTGTGGGTCTGGGCTCTGGGGGCGGTCTGGGGCCCCTGGCTGGGGGTGTGGGCTGTGGGGGTGGGTCTGGGGCCCCTTGCTGGGGGTCTGTGCTCGGGGGGGGGCATCTGCGGCCCCTTGCTGGGGTGTGGGCTATGGGGGGGGGGTCTGGGGCCCCTGGCTTTGGGTCTGAGCTCTGGGGGGGTCTGGGGCCCCTTGCTGGGGGTCTGCCCTCTGGGAGGGATCTGGGGCCCCTGGCTGTGGGTCTGGGCTCTGGGGGCGGTCTGGGGCCCCTGGCTGGGGGTGTGGGCTCTGGGGGGGGGGTCTGGGGCCCCTGGCTGGGCGTATGGGCTCTGGGGGTGGGTCTGGGGCCCCTGGCTGGGGGTCTGTGCTCGGGGGGGGGTCTGTGGCCCCTTGCTGGGGGTGTGGACTATGGGGGGGGTCTGGGGTCCCTGGCTTTGGGTCTGGGCTCTGGGGGGGTCGGGGGCCCATGGCTGTGTGTCTGGGCTCTAGGGGGAGGTCTGGGGCCCCATGCTGGGGGTCTGGGCTCTGGGGGGGGTCTGGGGCTCCTGGCTGCGGGTCTGGCCTCTGGGGGGGGTGTGGGGCCCCTGGCTGTGGGTCTGGGCTCTGGGGGAGGTCTGGGGCCCCTGGCTGGGGGTGTGGGCTCTGGGGGGGTCTGGGGCCCCTGGCTGGGCGTATGGGCTCTGGGGGGAGTCTAGTGCCCCTGGCTGGGGGTCTGGGCTCTGGGGGGGTCTGGGGCCCCTGGCTGGGTGTGTGGGCTCTGGGGGGGTCTGGGGCCCCTGGCTGGGCGTATGGGCTCTGGGGGGGGGTCTGGGCTATGGGGGGAGTCTAGGGCCCCTGGCTGGGGGTCTGGGCTCTGGGGGGGTTTGGGGCCCCTGGCTGGGGGTCTGCCCTCTGGGAGGTATCTGGGGCCCCTGGCTGTGGGTCTGGGCTCTGGGGGCGGTCTGGGGCCCCTGGCTGGGGGTGTGGGCTGTGGGGGGGGTCTGGGGCCCCTGGCTGGGAGTATGGGCTCTGGGGGTGGGTCTGGGGCCCATTGCTGGGGTTCTGTGCTCGGGGGGGGCGTCTGCGGCCCCTTGCTGGGGGTGTGGGCTATGGGGGGGGTCTGGGGCCCCTGGCTTTGGGTCTGGGCTCTGGGGGGGTTTGGGGCCCCTTGCTGGGGGTCTGCCCTCTGGGAGGGATCTGGGGCCCTGGCTGTGGGTCTGGGCTCTGGGGGCGGTCTGGGGCCCCTGGCTGGGGGTGTGGGCTCTGGGGGGGGGTCTGGGGCCCCTGGCTGGGCGTATGGGCTCTGGGGGTGGGTCTGGGGCCCCTGGCTGGGGGTCTGTGCTCGGGGGGGGGGTCTGCGGCCCCTTGCTGGGGGTGTGGGGTATGGGGGGGGTCTGGGGTCCCTGGATTTGGGTCTGGGCTCTGGGGGGGTCGGGGGCCCATGGCTGGGGGTCTGGGCTCTAGGGGGAGGTCTGGGGCCCCATGCTGGGGGTCTGGGCTCTGGGGGGGTCTGGGGCTCCTGGCTGGGGGTCTGGGCTCTGGGGGGAGTGTGGGGCCCCTGGCTGGGGGTCTGGGCTCTGGCGGGGGTCTGGGGCACCTGGCTGGGGGGCTGGGCTCTGGCGGGGGTCTGGGGCCCCTGGCTGGGGGTCAGGGATATGGGGGGAGTCTGGGGCCCCTGGCTGGAGGTCTGTGCTCTGGGGGTGTCTGCGGCCCCTGGCTTGGGGCCTGGGCTCTGGGGGTGGTCTGGTGCCCCTGGCTGGGGGGCTGGACTCTGGCGGGTGTCAGGGGCCCCTGGCTGGGCGTGTGGGCTCTGGGGGGGGTCTGGGGCCTCTTGCTGGGGGCCTGGGCTATGGGGGGGGGGTCTGGGGCCCCTGGCTTTTGGTCTGGGCTCTGGGGGGGTCTGGGGCCCCTGCCTGTGGGTCTGCGCTCTGGGAGGGATCTGGGGCCCCTGGCTGTGGGTCTGGGCTCTGGGGGAGGTCTGGGGCCCCTGGCTGGGGGTGTGGGCTCTGGGGGGGGGGTCTGGGGCCCCTGTTTGGGCGTATGGGCTCGGGGGGTTCTGGGGCCCCTGGCTGGGGGTCTGGGCTATGGGGGGAGTCTAGGGCCCCTGGCTGGGGGTCTGGGCTCTGGGGGGGTCTGGGGCCCCTGGCTGGGTGTGTGGGCTCTGGGGGGGGGTCTGGGGCCCCTGGCTGGGAGTATGGGCTCTGGGGGGGGTCTGGGGCCCCTGGCTCACGGTCTGGGCTCTGGGGGGGGTCTGGGGCCCCTGGCTGGGGGCTGGGCTCTGGGGGTGTCTGGGCTCTGGGGGCGGTCTGGGGCCCCTGACTGGGGGTGTGGGCTCTGGGGGGGGTCTGGGGCCCCTGGCTGGGGGTGTGGGCTCTGGGGGGGTCTGGGGCCCCTGGCTGCGGGTGTGGGCTGTGGGGGGGGCTCTGGGGCCCCTGGCTGGAGGTCTGGGCTCTGGGGCAGGCTCTGGGGCCCCTGGCAGGGGGTCTGGGCTCTGGGGGGGGATCTGGGGGCCCTGGCTGGGGGTCTGGGCTCGGGGGGGGGGTCTGGGGCCCCTGGCTCGGGGTGCGGGCTCTGGGGGGTGTCTGGGGCCCCTGGCTGGGGGTATGGGCTCTGGGGGGGGTCTCGGCCCCTGGCTGGGGGTCTGGGACCCATGGCTGGGGGTCTGGCCTCTGGGGGGGGTCTGGGGCCCCTGGCTGGGAGCCTGGGCTCTGCGGGGGGTCTGGGGCCCCTGGCTAGGGGTCTGGGCTCTGGGGGGTCTCTGGGGCCCCTGGCTGGGTGTCTGGGCTCTGGGCGGGTCTGGGCTCTGGGATGGGTCTGGGGCCCCTGGCTGGTGCTCTGGGCTCTGGGGGTTCTGGGGCCCCTGGCTGTGGGCAGGGCTCTGGGGGGGTTTGGGGTCCCTGGCTGGGGGTCTGGGGTCTGGGGGGGGGGTCTCGGGCCCCTGGCTGGGGGTCTGGGCTCTCTGGGGGGTGGCTGGCCTCTGGGGCGGGTCTGGGGCCCCTGGCTCGGAGTCTGGGCTCTAGGGGGGTCTGGGCTCTGGGTGGGTCTGGGGCCCCTGGCTGGGGGTCTGTGCTCGGGGGGGGTCTGGTGCCCCTGGCTCGGAGTCTGGGATCTGGGGGGGTCTGGGGCCCCTGGCTGGGGGTCTGGGCTCTGGGTGGGTCAGTGGCCAGAGGGGCCACTGCAAGGGGATCAACTTACTGGATGGGTAGAGTGTTACCCCACCCGGCATTGTCAGGCCCGGGCTGTTACTAAGGTCCTGTTGCATGAAATACTTCCCCGATTCCACCTCCCTGGAACGATTGAGTCTGATCAGGGAAGCCACTTCGGACTGTGGCCAGAGGGGCCACTTACGGTCCCAATGCCCCAAGATCAGAGACAGACTGAGCAGACCAAACCCACACCGGTTTAACTGGGTAGGGACCCAGCCGGACAAGGGGCCGACAGCCCAGAAGAGGGGGGCTGGCAGCTTATCAACGGCTCCGGAGGGAGGAAGGCCCCAGACCAGCTCCTCGGTGGTGCTGGATGCCCCGGACTCAGGGTTCTCGGTTTATAGGGTGGCCGCGGGGCTGTCCCTTCGGAGAGAGTGCCTTGTTCCCCTGGAGATAGATGGGAGGAAGGTCACTGGATACTGGGATACGGGCGCGGAGGTGACGCTGGCCCGGCCCGAGGTGGTGGCCCCAGATCGGGTGGTACCCAACACCTACCTGACCCTAACAGGGGTGGGCGGGACCCCGTTCAAGGTACCTGTGGCGAGGGTACACCTGAAATGGGGGGCCAAGGAGGGCCCCAAGGACATTGGGGTGCACCAGCATTTGCCCACTGAGGTACTGATGGGGGGGGGACCTAGAAGACTGGCCCAGTGAGTCCCAGGACACCCTGGTCGTGACCCGTAGCCAGAGCCGGAAGGGGCGCTACGCCCGGGCCTCGGAGAGGGTGCCTTGCACGGGGCGCAAGACCCTGGCCCAGTGGGGAGGGAGTACCCCAGGACCAGGCGCAGAGAGGCTGCGACCTCAGACACAGACAGCACGAGGGAACAGGTTCCCATTCCTTCCCCAGCGGCTGAGTTCCAGGCCGAGTTACAGAGAGATCCCTCCTTGCGGAAGCTCAGGTACCTGGCCGACCGCAGGGAGGTGCGGACCATGTGGAAGGTTGCCAGGAGAGGTTCCTGTGGGAGAAGGGGTTCCTGTACCGGGAATGGGCTCCCCCCGGTGAGATGGAGATGTGGGGGATCAGGAGGCAGCTGGTGGTCCCCCAGAAGTATCGCCGCAAGCTACTGTACATAGCCCATGACATCCCTCTCGCAGGGCACCAGCGAATCCGGCGCACCAGGCAGAGGCTGCTACAGAACTTTTACTGGCCTGGGGTCTTTACAACTGTCCATCAGTACTGCCGGTCCTGTGACCCCTGCCAGCGGGTGGGGAAGGCCCGAGACAAGCGGAAAGCGGCTTTGAGGCCTTTGCCCATCATAGAGGAGCCCTTCCAGAAGGTGGCCATGGACATAGTGGGGCCTCTCAGCAACACAACCCGGTCGGGGAAGAAATACATTCTGGTGGTGGTAGATTTCGCCACCCGTTACCCCGAGGCGGTGCCCTTATCCTCCATTGAAGCAGACACCGTGGCGGATGCGCTGCTGACCATTTTCAGCCGAGTGGGGTTCCCCAAGGAAGTCCTGACAGACCAAGGGTCCAACTTCATGTCGGCCCTGCTCCGGTGCTTGTGGGAGAAATGTGGGGTCCGGCACAGCTGGGCCTCAGCATATCATCCCCAGTCCAATGGGCTGGTGGAGAGGTTCAATGGGACGCTAAAGATGATGCTGAAAACCTTTATGAACCAGCACCCGCAAGACTGGGACAAATACCTACCGCACCTGCTGTTTGCGTACAGGGAAGTGCCCCAGGAGTCTACCGGATTCTCGCCCTTCGAACTGTTATACGGCAGGAGGGTACGGGGGCCCCTGGACCTGATGAGAGACGAATGGGAGGGGGAGGCGGCCCCCGAGGGAGAGTCAGTGGTGGAGTATGTCCTGACCTTCCGAGAGAGACTTACTGAGCTCATGGGCCTGGCCAAGGGAAATCTGGCCAGAGCCCAGAAGAAGCAAAAGGTCTGGTATGACCGCACGGCGCGGGCCCGCGCCTACGCCACGGGGGATCAGGTGATGGTTCTCATTCCCGTGAGGAAAAACAAGCTGCAGGCCGCTTGGGAAGGCCCTTTCAAGGTTGTCAAGCAGCTAAATGAGGTAAATTATGTGGTGGAGCTGTCTAACCGGGCACACCACTGCTGGGTCTACCATGTCAATATGATGAAGCCATATTATGACAGGGGGAATGTGGTGCTGGCCGTGTGTGGACATTGGGAGGAGCAGGGAAGTGACCCTCTAGTAGATCTATTCCCTGAGACAGGAGCTGGCTCCTCCCAAGAAACGATCCCCCTCTCTGATCAGCTAACCCCTACCCAGCAAGCTGAGATCAGAGAGGTGCTGCATCGGTACCGACAGCTGTTTTCCAACCAGCCGTGTCGCACTAATCTGACTGTCCACCGGGTGCAGACAGGAGCGCACCAACCTATAAGATGCTCCCCCTTCCGAGTCACAGGGAAGACAGCTCGGGACCTGGAAAGAGAGGTCAAGGACATGCTGGCTTTGGGGGTGATCCAGCCGTTGTCCAGCCCTTGGGCCTCGCCGGTGGTGCTGGTCCCCAAAAAGGATGGGTCGATCCGGTTCTGTGTGGACTATCGGAAGCTCAACGCCATCACTGTATCTGATGCCTACCCCATGCCCCGGCCGGACGAGCTCCTAGACAAGCTGGGAGGGGCTCGGTACCTTACCACCGTGGATCTTACAAAGGGCTACTGGCAAGTGCCACTGGATGCAGATGCCCGGCTGAAATCTGCCTTCATTACCCCTCTGGGGCTCTACGAGTTCCTGACCCTGCCTTTCGGCCTCAAGGGAGCGCCAGCCACCTTCCAGCGCCTGGTGGATCAGCTACTGAAGGGGATGGAGAGCTTCGCTGTGGCGTATATCGATGACATCTGTGTCTTTAGCCAGACCTGGGAGGACCATGTGTCCCAAGTTAAACAAGTGCTGGACCGACTCCGGGAGGCTGGGCTGACCGTAAAAGCGGAGAAGTGCAAGGTGGGGATGGCTGAAGTGCCCTACCTGGGACACCGGGTGGGGAGCGGCCACCTAAAGCCAGAACCAGCCAAGGTGGAGGTGATCCGGGACTGGCCCGCTCCACAAACTAAAAAGCAGGTCCAGGCCTTTATTGGGATGGCGGGGTACTATCGAAGATTTGTGCCCCATTTTAGCACCATAGCCACCCCCATCACTGAGCTATGCAAGAAGGGGAAGCCAGACAAGGTGGTCTGGACCGAGGAGTGCCAGAGGGCTCTCTGTGCACTGAAGGAGGCTTTGATCAGGGGCCCGGTTCTGGCAAACCCAGACTTTGACAAGCCCTTTCTGGTGTTCACCGACGCCTCAGACATGGGTCTGGGGGCGGTGTTAATGCAGGAGGATGAAACGGGGCAGAGACACCCCATCGTGTATTTAAGCAAGAAGCTGCTACCCCGGGAGCAGAATTATGCGGCCATCGAGAAGGAATGCCTGGCCATGGTGTGGGCCCTCAAGAAACTAGAGCCGTATCTATTCGGGCGACACTTCACCGTGTACACCGACCACTCGCCCCTGACCTGGCTACACCAGATGAAAGGGGCCAACGCCAAGCTCCTGAGGTGGAGCCTGCTCCTGCAGGATTACGACATGGACGTGGTCCATGTGAAGGGAAGTGCCAACCTAATAGCGGATGCGTTGTCCCGGAGAGGGGGCCCTGAACTTCCCCAGGCCACTGGTCAGAGTGACCCCGCTCAGTTCAATCTCGAAGGGGGGAGAGATGTGACGGAGTAGAGAGCGAGATGGATCTGACCTGAGAGGCTGGCTGCATTGGGACAGGCGGCATTGGAAATGCGAGACTTTACCTGAGGCTGTAACATGAGTCAGGATGGGGGTTGGGAGGTGACACCTTTGGCTGGGAGAATGGACAGGCTAGAGGAGGGGCCCCGGGGGAGGGGTAGAGAGGCTGCTGGAGGGTTCGGCTTTTGGTTTTCAGTTTGAAGCTGGGTGGTGAAACGCAGGGAGCCCCAGAGCTGGGGTCTAAGCTCCCTGCCCCCCCCAGAAGGCCCAGTTGAGGGGTCCTGGTCATACTTACAAGCTCTGTTTGGACTCTTTCCTGACAACCCTAATAAACCTTCTGTTCTACTGGCTGGCTGAGAGTCACATTGAATCCCGGGAAGAGGGGTGCAGGACCTGACTCCCCCACACTCCGTGACATGGGGGGGGTCTGGGGCCCCTGGCTGGGGGTCTGGACTCTGGGGGGGGGTCTGGGGCCCCTGGCTGGGGTCTGGGCTCTGGGGAGTCTGGGCTCTGGGGGGGGTCTGGGGCCTCTCGCTGGGGGTGTGGGCTCGGGGGGGGGGGGGTCTAGGGCACCTGGCTGGGGGTGTGGGCTCTGGAGGGGTCTGGGGCCCCTAGCTGGGGGTGTGGGCTCTGGCTCGGGTCTGGGGCCGCTGGCTGGGGGTGTGGGCTCTGGGGCTGGTCTGGGGCCCCTGACTGGGTGTCTGGGCTCTGGCTGGGGGTCTGGGGCACCTGGCTGTGGGTCTGGGCTCTGGGGGATGTCTGGTCTGGGGCCCCTGTGACGAACTAGGACTGTTGTTAAGGTTTCCCTGAGTACTGTGTGAGTGCCTCGGTTTCCCCTATGCGGTGCTTGAGTATCTAGGTGGTGGGACAACGGTGCATGATTGTTACAAAGCCCTAGAAGGCAGAGGCCTGGACACAGAGAATGGCTCTGTCTCCTGGCAAGAGATGGCCCGGCCCCTTCCCCGGCAAAGGTATGAGCTGAAGGTGTGGGAACAAAGGGATCAGGTGACCTCCTGGCCCGGGAAGCAGACAAAGGGGGAGGAGGGGCTGGTTAGTTTCAGTTTGGAGCTCGCTTGGGAAGAGGAGGGGAGGGGGGCAGACTGGGTCTGGCCTCCCTGCCCCATTAGGAGCTGTGGGGCGAAATGCAGGGAGCCCCCAGGCTGGGGTCTAAGCTCCCTGGCCCCCGGAAGGACCCGACTGAGGGGTCCTGGATGTACTGATGTTAGCCAAATGGGCTCGTTTCCCCCTGGAGCTGCCCAATTACCCCAAGGAGGCACGGAGAGACAAGAGGACAGATACCAGACCCTTTATTAGTCAGTCAGCTGAGAAGGTGCTCTACTCGGCTAGGGCCCAAGAAAGAGACACACCTTACAAGCACAACTGGGCTTCTTTTATACAGAGAGACAAACAACTTAGCGTGTCTAAATTCTGCTAACCCATGCATTGTATAAATTCAGTTCTAGTAGTAATCAGGATACATCTATTTAGCTTCCCGTGCTTCACATTCCTTTCCCAGGGTCGGGGGCATCCGATCAACCCCCTCCCCTTGTCCATATATCTTCTATACATCCTGTATACGTACAGCTTCATGCATGGGAAACAACAGAGAGGACTTAGATAAGCATGTTTACTAGGATAACAAGCAGAAGCCGAGATAAGCATGTTTTTCAGTTTTTGGGCCTAACAAGATCCCCCCTAAAAAGCATTTTGAGAGCCTTATGGCCCCCAATCCTCAGCCTTCACTGGCTGATATACGGCCATCATTCGTTGGTGTATAATTTGATTAGCCATTCGTCGGACTAATGCAACTACACAGGGAGCAAAGCAAGCTAGGGTTAATAGGGTTGTAATAAAGAGTATAAAGAGAAGAAGGCCTTCTCGGAGCCATCCCAGTTGCGGTAACCAGGACGTGAACCAGTCCATATTCCACCCACCCCATGTTTGGGAGCTTCCAGCGGTCAATGCGGGATCAACGGACCGCCTCTCCCTAATCAAGTCGTCATATACCTTAATTCCTAATTTATTTCCCTGAATTTGGGGTAATAGAAAGAACAAGGGCCTAATGTACCCAACATAACATATTCCTGACCAATTTGGAGGCAATCTTCGATAAACGTATTGCCCACATATCCAGTAATGGCCTTTTAGGGCCCATTGTCCATTCGCAAAGGGGCCATCCCAGGTCTCGGGGTAGTCCTCGGGGCCCGGTTCTTCATAATACAAAGGGTTACCCGTCTCCAGGGGCCCCCCTAGTACAATAGATGTACCGTCAGGATTACAATAGTCACATTTCCATGCCCCGGCCCCTTCCCTCCAAGTACAATTACAACCAAATCTAGGGCTATTGGGAGTAGACCAAAAATGGTTAAAATGGGTTACCCGAGTTCCATTAGAGTGTTGCCATGCCCACTGATACCAGCGTACCACGTGGTCCTTGCTAGTGGTATTGTCTCGCTAGCAACTTGCATACAGGCCATCGAAGAACCTATCCCGTGCTACCGCCTTGCAACCTTCACCCGAAGGGTGTTGGGCAGAACATTTTACCCAACTATTATTGGTAAGTGTGACGAACTAGGACTGTAGTTAAGGTTTCCCTGAGTACTGTGTGGGTGCCTCAGTTTCCCCTATGCGGTGCTTGAGTATCTAGGTGGTGGGACAACGGTGCATGATTGTTACAAAGCCCTAGAAGGCAGAGGCCTGGACACAGAGAAGGGCTCTGTCTCCTGGCAACAGATGGCCCGGCCCCTTGCCCGGCCAAGGTGAGAGCTGAAGGTGTGAGAACAAAGGGATCAGGTGACCTCCTGGCCCGGGGAAGCAGACAAAGGCGGAGGAGGGTGTGACGGGTTGGGGCCACAGAGACCTGCTTGGTGCTGCCACCTGGTGTGCCAAGGTTACTTCTGCCCCTGCTTCCAGGCCTTTTCCAGCTTGGGACTCCCGAATCCTGTCTGTTTTGAGCCAGATTCCACTGATCTGCTGCAAACACAGACCCAGGTCCGAACCAAGCCCACTCACCACTGTAAGGCCCCTGGAAGCGCTCTTGCCTTTGACACCCAGTTGCTCAACTCCAAGGAGGCTCAAACCCTTAATGAATCCGTTTTACCCTGTATAAAGCTTATACAGGGTAAACTCATAAATAGTTCGCTTTCTATTTCAAAGATAGAAAGGTATGCACACCTGTTCACTTTCCCAAGGCACTAACGCGTACACAAGGAAACTTAATAAGTAAAAAGTGATTTTAATAAGTACAAAAATTAGGATGTAAGTGAGTTCAATTAGTGACAAACAGAACAAAGTGAATTACCGAATAAAATAAAAGAGAACACGCAGTTCTATGTCTAATCACCCTGTGTACAGATAAACCCCTCACTGGGTCCAACAATCACTCACCCCCCTAATGTCTTTGTCCTCTGTTCAGTCTCTTTCAGGTCTCCTTGGGGGGTGGAGAGCTTCTTCCTTTAGCCAGCTCAAGACAAAATGGAGGGGTTTCCTCGGGGTTTGAATAGATTTTCTCCTCTGGGTGGACACCCCTCCCTCTCCCTGTGTAGCATCCAGTTACCAAATGGAGTTGGGGTCACATGGACCAGTCACCTGCCCAACTCAGTTCCAGACCAGCCACATTTCTGGCAAAGTTCAAATGTGGATTGGTGACTGCAAGTTCTATTGTCTGTTAAGTGCTTCTTGATTGGGCACTTAACCTGCACATTCCTTTCTCAAGAAATACAACCGATATTCATAACTTCAACTACAACAATGATACATGCATACAAACAGGAGGAATAAATTCAGTAGGTCATAACTTTCACAGAGATATGTTACATGGCACATGTAGCATAAAACATATTCTAGTTACATATATACATTTATAAGCATCTCCCCATAAAGTTTTATGGGGAACAGCGTCACACCCTCCTCCTGAACTTACTGCCAGAGACTTGGACACTGTCCATGGCGGAGGCAGTACACATAAAGCCCCTTCAGTACCGGCACACCACATGGTGTCATTCGTAATGGTTTTAGCAAAATGCGAGGTGCCTGGTCCCCGGGCGCCTGAAAATGGGTTGGGGTGTAGTATTGCTAACAAGATACAGATAGCAATACCTGTTAAGGCGTAGGAACCTCGGCATTTAGCTCTCTTTGCCATGAGGCGGCGTGCCTCGGTTTCCCCTTTCACACAGCAGCCTGGGCCTGTTGTGCTTTTGCTGTTGTGCCAAGCTTCCAGCCGGTTACCCGATATAGGCCGACAGGTAACATGTTTGTACGACCGTGAGGTCACCATCCCAAGCATGTACACCAGTTTTTCCCACCAATCAGGTATGTTCCCCATCTTGAAAGGGTTGACCCTCAGTGTTAACTCCTTTGTTATAACCCACAGATGAAGTAGGGAAAGACACAGGATTACCCACCCGTCTGTGCATCCTGGTAGGCACTCTGATGCAGATTCTTCTACCTCTTTGGAGCAGGCTCCTGAATCAGGCATGGGTTTGAGGTTCTGGCAAGGAAAGGGTGTGCTGCAACCCGGCCTGCCCTCGGCCCCTCCCTCTGGAATTTCTCTGGGCTGGTTCCCATCCCCTTGTGTGGCTTCACCCATGCAGAGACTCGCTCCCTTCTGCTTTGAAGAGAGAGGTTTGCCTCCTACCCGTGTAGCAAGAACAATCTCTTTCTTGGACACCCCAGTTCCCAACAGGTCAGCTGGACGGACTCCCCCCTCCAGTAGGTCTGACCCCCAGCTTTCCAGTCTAACCTGATCCACAGGAGAGGAGTCTGGCATCTGAAATGCAGACTTTTCACGCTCCTCCTGGGCAAGATCCCCCTGACAAAAGGTGGGCGGGCTCTCCGGCCCCCCCTCACCTTCCCTCCCTGGGCCTCTGTCTGGGCCAGACACTCCCATGTCCCCCTGAAGAGAAGGTGACCCTGGTCCAGCTGTGGGCTCCCAGCTGCAAGCTAAGATAGACCCTTCAGTGGCCCGCAAAATTCCCCCCTTGCTATGAGGTAGAACATTCCCCTCCCCCGGGGAGATGATTACAGGACAGGAACTGGCCACAGCCACCCCTGCCGCCACAGCTGCAGTCCCTGTGACTTCGCCCCCCCCCCCCTGGGGTTTTCAGCACCAGGTTCCTGCTTGCTGCCACCCAGCCCTGGGCCAGATTCTGCCACAGCAAAGAAATCATTTCCCAGTAGAAACGGTGCAAAATTGTGTGACACTGTTGCCACAGTTAGCATAGCCTGCAAGTTTTCCGTTTGCATGTGTACTTTTGCCAGAGGTGCAATGACTTTATAGCCACCCACCAGCTCCAATTCTGCCACTTTACCCGGCAACCAATCCTTCTCTGGGATCAGGTCCCTCCTGACTATAGAAATTTCAGCACCTGTATCTCTCAACCCAGTGATTAACTTCCCATTCAGTCTAACAGCATGCACATGCTCACTGCTTGGTGGTGTAGAAGTCAACTTCACAAACCCTGTGTGGAAAGAGGCAGCAGCTTCATGGGCCGCTTGATGCCTGTTTTCACTCAGCAGGGGACACTTATCTCTCAGGTGCTCGGTGGACTTACATTGATAGCACCTCCTGGGCTCCTCTGATTGTACAGGGAATTTGGGACGAGTACTAGGGGAATGGGGAGGTGAGCGCCCAGCCTCCTTTTTCCCAGGGGTAACACGGTGACTCTGTTTTCCTTCAACCCTGTACCCCTCTGCCAGTGGTTTATGCTTAATTGCAGCTTGCGCCTGCTCATAAGAGTCTGCAAACCCAGCTAATTCACTAACTGCTTTTACCTGTTTGTCCCACAAGTACTGTTTTACATCATCACTGCACATATTCAGGAATTGTTCCTGAGCAACCAAATCACACATCCCTTCAAAGCTTGTAATGTCTTTTCCCCTCACCCACTTATCTACCAGAACTGTCATTTCATTTGCATAAGCCACATTACTTAATCCATCTCCCCTCTTAAGACTCCTGAATTTAACCCTGTAGGTTTCAGGTGTAACCTGAAACTGTTTCAAAACCAGTTCCTTAAATTTACCATAATTGGAGGCATCCCCAATGGGCATCTTATTGAATATGTCCAGAGCTCTGCCAGTCAGTTTGGCTATCAAGGTGGTCATTTTTTGATCTTCAGGGATCGCATGGAGGGAGCACAGTCTCTCGAAGGTGATAAAATATTCGGCTATATCCTTGGATTCATCATACTGGGGGCATAGACGCTCCCATTTGGGGATTTTTGGGGAAGCGGAGCCGGCCGCTGAAGGGTTTCGACTCTTCAACTCTGCAACAGCCAGTTCATGCTTCTGGGCCTCCATAGCTCTCTTGTGGGCCGCCTCCTCTGCTTCCATAGCTCTCTTGTGGGCCGCCTCCTCCCTGATTCTTTCTGCTTCCATAGCTCTCTTGTGGGCCAGCTCCTCTGCTTCCATAGCTCTCTTGTGGGCTGCCTCCTCCCGGATTCTTTCTGCTTCCATAGCTCTCTTGTGGGCTTCTGTCTCTGCACTAATTTCCAGCGTACGTAATTCGATTCGTCTCCGATGTTCGTTTTCTTTCTCTGTTATTTCGAGTCTGGCAAGGTCCAGTTTTACTGTGGCCTCGCTTACAGACATCTTATTGCGGTCTGGTGCTGGGCCACGCCCCTCTGCAGTTCACTGAAACTGGACTGCACTCAGATCAGGAGCTCTTCAGTTAAGAGACTTTCCCAGCTTCCCCGATCTTCACTCTTACTTATTTGATTTCCTTTTCTGTCCCTACTTCCCTTACCCGAAATAAGCAAACAGAAAATAACAAACCAGTAACCACTTTGTCTGTTTTCCAGCCACCACACTTAAACTCACTTAAAATCACTACCAGTACGTCAAAGCAATCAGCTGTGCACAGATCCTGCTCGACTACGCCACTGTGACGGGTTGGGGCCACAGAGACCTGCTTGGTGCTGCCACCTGGTGTGCCAAGGTTACTTCTGCCCCTGCTTCCAGGCCTTTTCCAGCTTGGGACTCCCGAATGCTGTCTGTTTTGAGCCAGATTCCACTGATCTGCTGCAAACACAGACCCAGGTCCGAACCAAGCCCACTCACCACTGTAAGGCCCCTGGAAGCGCTCTTGCCTTTGACACCCAGTTGCTCAACTCCAAGGAGGCTCAAACCCTTAATGAATCCGTTTTACCCTGTATAAAGCTTATACAGGGTAAACTCATAAATAGTTCGCTTTCTATTTCAAAGATAGAAAGGTATGCACACCTGTTCACTTTCCCAAGGCACTAACGCGTACACAAGGAAACTTAATAAGTAAAAAGTGATTTTAATAAGTACAAAAATTAGGATGTAAGTGAGTTCAATTAGTGACAAACAGAACAAAGTGAATTACCGAATAAAATAAAAGAGAACACGCAGTTCTATGTCTAATCACCCTGTGTACAGATAAACCCCTCACTGGGTCCAACAATCACTCACCCCCCTAATGTCTTTGTCCTCTGTTCAGTCTCTTTCAGGTCTCCTTGGGGGGTGGAGAGCTTCTTCCTTTAGCCAGCTCAAGACAAAATGGAGGGGTTTCCTCGGGGTTTGAATAGATTTTCTCCTCTGGGTGGACACCCCTCCCTCTCCCTGTGTAGCATCCAGTTACCAAATGGAGTTGGGGTCACATGGACCAGTCACCTGCCCAACTCAGTTCCAGACCAGCCACATTTCTGGCAAAGTTCAAATGTGGATTGGTGACTGCAAGTTCTATTGTCTGTTAAGTGCTTCTTGATTGGGCACTTAACCTGCACATTCCTTTCTCAAGAAATACAACCGATATTCATAACTTCAACTACAACAATGATACATGCATACAAACAGGAGGAATAAATTCAGTAGGTCATAACTTTCACAGAGATATGTTACATGGCACATGTAGCATAAAACATATTCTAGTTACATATATACATTTATAAGCATCTCCCCATAAAGTTTTATGGGGAACAGCGTCACAGAGGGGTTAGAGGGTTTGAGTTGGTAGCGTGGCCGGAGAAGAGGCGAGCGAGGCAGACAGGGTCTGGCCTCCCTGCCCCGGTTGGAGCTGTGGGGCGAAATGCAGGGAGCCCCAAGCTGGGGTCTAAGCTCCCTGCCCCCCGGAAGGACCCGACTGAGGGGTCCTGGATGTACTGGCAAGCTCTGGTTGGACTGTGTTCCCGGCATCTCTAATAAACCTTCTGTTCTACTGGCTGGCTGAGACTCCCAGTGAATCCGGGGAAGAGGGGTGCAGGGCCGGACTCCCCTATACTCCGTGACAACTGGTGGCAGCGGCGGGACGTTCTGCACCCCGTGAACGGCGCTTCCTGCAGTAAGTAACTGGGGAGCAGTAGAAAGAAGGGGTGCTAACGAGGACCAGGCGTGCTGAAGGCCCACAGAGGAGCGGTTTCGGGGAGCGGAGGAGCTACGCTTAACCCCTGGGAGTGTGTGACCAGCGAGAAGGACTGTGCAATGATGGGGTCCCCCTGGGCTCTGCAGTGAGCAGTCCCAGGGGCGGAGGAGCCTGCGGCTTGGCCCTGGGAGAGAGAAGGAATTTTGCAGTGACAGGGTTCCCCTGGGGGTGCCGTGAGTGGACCCAGGGGCGGAGGAGCTGCAACTCGACCCTAGCAAAGAGGCGGTGACCTGGAGAAGGGCTGGCACACTTGGGGTTCTTCCTGGAAACCGTGGGGAGCTAAGAGCACACAGGCCTGCGAGTCCACAGCAAACTTGGGAGCAGTGAAGTGATGGCGTATCGCCTTCTCTTTAAGAAGAGCATTGTAACCCTGTGCAAAAAGAGAGGGCTACCCATTGGAAAGCTCACTAAAGCCCAGTTAATCACGCGGCTGGAGGAAGATGACCATTCCAGGGAGCAGATTCCTGACCCCAATGGGGCTACAGCAGGATCTGGGAGCAGCTGGAGTGATAGCCTGGCATCCCCAAGAGTCTGGTCCGCAACCAGACGGGGGTCTTCACGATCGGGTTCCCCAGCAGGGGATCGGAGACGGATGGGACTGGAGCTGAGTCCGAGAGAGCAAGAGGACGGTGAGAGACAGCAAGAGCCCGAGAAAGACCTACAGAAGAAGCAGCAGCGTGAACTTGCGGTGGTGGAACTGAGAGGCATAGGGGACTGGCCAGGGGTAAGTGGGGACAGATCCCGGGGTGCCAGCTCCGCAGGGAACCTCGATCCTAAATTGCTGCCCCTGGTTAAGGAGGGTGGGGATGTGGAGGCCCACCTCACTGCCTTGGAGCAGGCTGGTGATTGGAACCAGGGAGACCCTGCGGAAAAGCCCCGGGATCTAACCCCCTTGCTGGGTCCCAAGGCCATAAACTCCACCAGCCAGAAGGGTGGGATGGTGGACGGATTTCCACTCCTGGCCCTGGACTCAAGCCCTATGGACCCCCAGTGGAAGCGGAAGCTGATGGTCAATGGAGAGACATTCGGGGGGTGGCAAGACCCCGGGACAGAGAGAATTGTGGTCAGGCCCCGGGTGGTGCACCCCCACCAGCTGCTGGGGGGCTGTGTGACCTGGGTGAGGGTCCCAGGGACGGACCCATTCGCCCTGCCTATGGCCCAGATCCCTGTGCAGACCCAGGAGGGGTCGGGCTGGCTGGTGGTTGGGGGTCTCCAGGATATCAGCGGTGAGGTGCTGTTGGGGGGTGACTGTGTATCTTTGGGACAGGATCCAGGCCCTGTAACGGCCGAGGATTTGAATTTGAACTCAGGAAACCAATTGGCTAAGAGGGAAATGGTCAGTGAAAATGCAAATGACCTGGCTGGCAGGGGGGAGGAGCTGCCAGGCACCGGTTACCTGCCTGCCTGTAACCAGACCCCTAGGGCGGGGTGGGTCAGAGAGATGCTCCCCCTGCACAATGGAGAGGTGGCTCACGCTGGCTCTGATGCTGTTACCAAAGCAGCGAGCTCGCTGCCTGGCCCCACAGGGACAGCCAGGGCAGCGCTGAGCCCGGGGGGAGCAGAGACCCCAGCTGAGTGGGGGAACACACAGGCAGGGCAGGACGGCTGCCAACCAGGCTTGCCTGGTCCAGAGGTGCTGCCGGGAAGTGATTCCACGGCAGGGAGGGAGCCACCAGGGACAGGGCTCAGTGGGGCGATGACCCCAGGCCTGGCCAGTGAGCTGCAGAGGGATCCCGCCTTGGAGAAGCTAAGGGAACTTGCTGGCCACAGCGCTGCAAACCCCCTTGGGGAAGACTGCAGAGACAGATCCCTGTGGGAGAAGGGATTCCTGTGCCGGGAATGGGCTTCCCAAGGGGAAGTAGAACTGCGGGGAATGAGGAGGCAGCCGGTGGGGCACCCGAAGTATCATCACCGGCTATTGTACCTGGTCCAGGGTAAGGGAGAAGATCCCTGGAGGTCCCTGCCCATCAGGGAGGAACCTTTCCAGAAGGTGGCTATGAATGGGGTGGGCCCCCTCAGCAGGGCAACCCAGTCGGGGAAGAAGTACATTCGGGTGGTGGTAGATTTTGCCACCCGCTACCCCGAGGCGGTGCCCTTATCCTCCATTGAAGCAGACACCGTGGCGGATGCGCTGCTGACCATTTTCAGCCGAGTGGGGTTCCCCAAGGAAGGCCTGACAGACCAAGGGTCCAACTTCATGTCGGCCCTGCTCCGGTGCTTGTGGGAGAAATGTGGGGTCCGGCACAGTTGGGCCTCAGCATATCATCCCCAGTTCAACGGGCTGGTGGAGAGAGTTCAGGGGACCGTGAGGCTGATGTTGAAGACTTGCATAAATCAGCATCCACAGGACTGGGACAAGTACCTGCCCCACCGATGGCACAGGGAGGTGCCCCAGGAATCACCAGGGGGCTTCCCTTTCAAGCTGTGGTACGGGAGGAGAGTAAGGGGACCCCTAGAACCGGTAAGGGACAATTGGGAGGAGAATGGGGAAGACCCCCTGATGGATCTCTCCCCTGAGATGGGAGCCCATCCTTCCATCAGGTGTCCCCCAGTCAGAGTAACTGGGAAAAGAGCCCAGAACCTGGAGAGAGAGGCCAAGGACAGGCTGGCTTTAGAGGTGAACCAGTCATTCAACAGCCCAGGGCTGGCCAAGGTGGAGGCGATCAGAGTTTGGCCTGTTCCCCAGACCAAGAAACAGGTCCAGGCCTTTAGCGGGATGGTGGGATACTACCAGAGGTTTGTACCCCCCTTTAGCTCCCTAGCTGCCCCCATCACAGAGCTAGGTAAGAAGGGGAAGCCAGACGAGGCAGTCTGGACCGAGCAGGGCCAGAGGGCTCTCTGTGCGCTGAAGGAGGCTCTAATCCAGGGCCCTATAGATCGAGTACACCCAGACGGGGCCAAGCCCTGTACAGTGTTCACCAAAGCCTCAGACACAGGGCTGGGCGTGGTGCTGATGCAGGCCTATGAGAAGCGGGGGAGACGCCCCATCGGGTATCTGAGCAAGGAGCTGCTGCCCTGGAGGCAGAACGGTCCGGCCATAGAGAGGGAATGCCTGGCCATGGGGCAGGCCCTTAAGAAGCAGCAGCTGGATCTATTTGGGTGGCGCTATACAGTGTATATTCACCACTTTGCCCCGACGTGGCTGCATCCAGGAAAAGGGGCCGATGCCGAGCGGCTGGTGACACAGACACGTGGTCAGAGAGGGGACCAGATCAAGGGGGAGGAGGGATAGCTCAGTGGTTTGAGCATTGGCCTGCTAAACCCAGGGTTGTGAGTTCAATCCTTGAGGGGGCCATTTAGGGATCTGGGGCAAAAATTGGGGATTGTTCCTGCTTTGAGCAGGGGGTTGGACTAGATGATCTTCTAAGGTCCCTTCCAACCCTGATATTCTATGATTCTATGATTCTTAACCAGGAGAGCCCGAACTACAGCCCTCCAGACTGGAGCGCTGGGAAAAGAGCTCATCTCAGCTTGAACCCCAGGGGTTTGGGGATGGAAAAAGGGCACGGGCCGCATAACCCTTCCCACATGCGGCCTGCGGGTGCCATCCAGCCCACCCGACCTAAGGGAGCTCGTCGAACTGTAACGGCCTGGTGTGACCGGGTTCGAACTTCCCCAGGTCACTAGCTAAAGTGACCCCGCTCAGTTCAGTCTCAAAGGGGGGAGAGATGTGACGGAGTAGAGAGCGAGATGGATCTGACCTGAGTGACAACTGCATTAGGACAGGCTGCATTGGAAATGCGAGACTTTACCTGAGGCTGTAACATGAGCCAGGACGGGGGTTGGGAGGTGACACCTTTGGCTGGGAGAATGGTAACAGGCTAGAGGAGGGGCCCCGGGGGAGGAGAGAGAGACTGCTGGAGGGTTTGGCTTTTGGGTTTCAGTTTGAAGCTGGCTGGAGAAGAGGGGAGAGAGGCAGACAGGGTCTGGCCTCCCTGCCCCGGTTGGAGCTGTGGGGCGAAATGCAGGGAGCCCCAAGCTGGGGTCTAAGCTCCCTGCCCCCCGGAAGGACCCGACTGAGGGGTCCTGGATGTACTGGCAAGCTCTGGTTGGACTGTGTTCCCGGCATCTCTAATAAACCTTCTGTTCTACTGGCTGGCTGAGACTCCCAGTGAATCCGGGGAAGAGGGGTGCAGGGCCGGACTCCACTATACTCCGTGACAGTAAGCTTTACATGGGTGTGGTTCCATCGCCCCTGATATTTAGAACAGTCATACGGGCGACCATAGGGATCCCAGCAATCAAACCCTGGGGATAGAGTCCAATCGCACTTACTTTCTCCCTCTCGCCTTGTCCGATTAAGGCAAAGAATACCCATTCCATAAGAATAAAAGCCGCCAGGGGCTACTATCCTCAGTCCAAACTCCTGTTCCATCGTGGACTATGCTCAAAGTACTGAGCCACCATTTGGGCTGTACTGGCTGGGCTACCCAAGGCCATTCATTTAATTCCCCTGGGCCTCCACACACCCATGAGTTACTGAGGTTAAAGGAGTTTGCTATTGTCTCCCCCAGCTGAAAAAACCTATTTTCCCAACCATAATAGTGATGGAAGTACATAAACAGAGATATTAACAACAACTTCATTATCTTTTTCTAAACAGTCCCTTTAGTCCGTCCAGCTGCTGATACTCCCAGGTGGAGTCTTCGCCTGTGCCACCCCGGGCGTCCGGAGCCGGGGCGGGCAGAGGGCTGGTGTCCTCTTCCGATGATTCAGTCTCCGGGTTAGGGTTCAGAAACCGCTTTACCCGCGTATGGTGTGTCCATTTGTCACTTCCAAGAACTTTAACTGCAGCTTGGCTGATGAGCGAGACAGTGTGCGGGCCGTCCCACCGTGGTGTAAGGGGGTCACGCTTCCACTTCTTGACAAGGACCTGATCACCGATCTGGAACGGGTGCACGGGCTGATCCAAGGGAAGGGCCTGAAAAGGCACTGCGTATCGATGCAGCTGTAACGAAACAGATTGCAGCCCAGAGACCTGTTTCCATAAGGAGTCCTTCCCCGTTTCCCAGTTTACATCCTCCCGGAACCCCGGGATAAGGATTCGGGGAGGGAACCAGAAGACCAGTTCAAATGGTGAAAGCTTAAGACCCTTACGCGGGGCCCTTCTAATGCGGGTAAGGGCGAGCGGCAGCGCATCAAGCCACTTTAAACTAGACTCTGTGCATAGTTTAGTGAGGGTATCCTTGAGAGTTCTATTCATTCTTTCTACCTGACCCGAGCTCTGTGGCCTCCAGGGTGTATGCAACTTCCATTGTATACCGAGTGTCTGGGACACCTGTTGGACCACTTGTGAGGTAAAGTGGCTTCCCTGATCAGACTCAATCGTTCCAGGGAGGTGGAATCGGGGAAGTATTTCATGCAACAGGACCTTAGTAACAGCCCGGGCCTGACAATGCCGGGTGGGGTAACACTCTACCCATCCAGTAAGTTGATCCACAAATACAAGTAAGTATTTATAACCCCTGCAAGGGGCATTTCTGCAAAGTTAACTTGCCACCTCTGGAAAGGGTATGTGGCCCATGGCCGGCCTCCCATTGGGGCGGGAGGGCCACACCCCTTTTGGTTGGTTCGTTGACAAACAGGGCAATTACTAACAATTCTCTGGGCTTCCACATGCATGCCCAGCCCCTTAAGGGATCGGGTGGCCAAATCAACCATTGCCCCCGACCCCATATGTCCCTCTTTATGCACGTGCCGAAGAATTTCCTGAAGCACTGGTCGGGGGACAAAAATTTCCCCCCGGTAATTTCCACCATCCAGAAGGAACCTGCCGGGCCCCCGCAGCCTACGCGTGGCATACTTCCTCAGCTGTGTATTGGGGAGGGGGGGTTTTAGCTTCTGTATCTTGAACCAAGAGGAGCCACGAGGCCCCTTCCCGTGCGGCCTCCTTTGTGGCCTGATCAGCCAATTGATTATATCTACGCTGTTCGGCCTCCGGGGCCCTTCCAAGGTCACGCACATGTATTACGGCAATCCGGAGGGGAAGCATCAGGGCCTCAAGAAGTCTTTTGATGAGGCTCCCATGTGAAATTCTTTGGCCTGACACTGTGATAAATCCCCTTTCTCTCCACAGGGTCCCGTGAGCATGTACCACCATGTAGGCATAGCGACTATCAGTAAACAGGTTAATAGTTTTCCCGGTCCCCAACCAGAGAGCCTCAATAAGAGCCACTAGTTCCGCCGCTTGGGCGGACAAATTAGGGCTAAGTTTAAACTTGTGTGCTTCTTTGCCCTTAATTACTACTGCTGCTCCGGTATACCGCTTGCCATCTATCACATAACTGGACCCGTCAACGTACTCTTCAATTTCAGGGTTGGGCCAAGGCAAGTCCGAGAGATCAGGGCGGGGTTTGGTTTCCTGTTGCAAGACTTCAATACAGTCATGAGTGGGGCTAGCCTCATGGGAAATTCGAGGATCGGGCAATAGGGTAGCTGGGTTGAGGGAGCTAACTGTCCTAAAGGTTAAGTTAGGGGCTAGCAAGAGCCCTACTTCATATCTGGTATGTCGGCTGGGATTTAGATGCTTTTCCCCTGCACCTGTCCCTAGTATTTGAGGCACCCCGTGGGGGACCACAACCTCAGTGTCCCCCCCAGGGTCAACTTCTCAGCCTCCTGTACAAGGAGAGCGGTTGCTGCAACAGCCCGTAAACAGGCAGGCCATCCCTTGGTGACAGGGTCCAACACCTTTGAGTAGTATCCAATGGGTCACCAGGTTGGTCCCGACCTTTGGCACAGAACTCCAGCAGCCACCCCTCCCCTCTCATGAACGTATAGGGTGAATGGCCTCCATGGGTCTAGGAGGGCTAGAGCGGGAGGCTGAACCAAGGCTTCTTTTAGCTCTCGAAATGCTTTTTCCATCTCTCTGGTCCACGTCCAATGGAGCAGACCCTCTTTAGTTAAGGATTCATATAGTGGTTTGGCTCTTCCCCCGTAGTCAGGGATCCAGAGCCGACAAAAGCCAGTCAGTCCCAGAAATGCCCTTAGTTCTCGGGGGTTTTGGGGCTGAGGGCTATCAAGTATAACCTGGATTCTTTCTTTACCCTGACTACGACTTCCTTGGCACAAGTGATACCCAAGGAAAGTGACCTGCTGCTTAACCAGTTGTGCTTTTTCCTTTGAGACCTTATACCCCTGTGCCCCAAGGTAATTAAGGAGCTCTATAGTTTGCTCTTTACAGGCTGCCTCTGTTTCAGTACTTAAGAGCAAATCATCGCAATACTGGCCTATGTTACATGAAGGGTGTTTAGCCAGGAACGGGGCGAGGTCCCTTCTTAACTGGCTGCCAAAAAATCTCAGGTGCACAGGTAAGTCCTTGTGGGACAACGGTCCAAAGGTATTGAGCTTTGTAGTGGGTATCTGGGTCCTCCCACTCAAAGGCAAACAGTCTCTGAGACTCCAGATCAAGGGGAATGGAAAAGAAGGCATCTTTTAAATCTATGACAGAGAACCAGCTGTGATTTTTGGGAACTTGGCCCAGAATAGTATAGGGATTCGGGACAACTGGATAGGGGGCTTCTATTAACTTGTTAATTTGTCTTAGGTCCTGGACCAACCGATACTGCCCATTAGGCTTAGGCACCCCCATTATCAGAGTATTATATGGGAATGTGCCTTCCCTGAGCCACCCGCACTGCAGAAACTTTTGAATCAGAGGTTTTAACCCGATCCGAGTGGTTAGCTTAAGGGGGTATTGTCGAATTCGGACTGGGCTGCTTCCCTCCTTAAGGGAAATATGCACTGGTGAAGCATTCCGGGCAGAGCGACACCTCCCTTCTCCGCCCAAACCTTAAGGTTAACCCCTGACAGCCAGTTCCCTTCACTCCTCCCCTGGCATTCCGGGGAGTGATTTCTAGCACTTATCAGGGCCATCTGGTAGTTAGAGGATTGCTGAGTCTAACTTCCATAGTCCCTTTGTCAAACGAGATTTCCGCCTGCAGTTTAGTGAGGATATCTCGTCGGAGCTGTGCGATGGGGCCAGAGGGGCTGTAAACAAACTGGTGGGAAATTTGACGGTCCCCTATTTTCACTAGGAGAGGCAAAGTTTTTTCCAAAGCTGTAGTTTGTCCCTCTATCCCTTGGACCATGGCACGTCCCCGAGCTCTACCTCGGGGAGCCTTATTAAGGGGGAGCAAACTAAGGGTGGCCCCAGTATCAATAAGGGCTTCAATAGGGTGGCCCCCCCCCCCCACTTTAACTTTTACCGTGGGATCCAGGCTGTCAGCTTGCGCCGCCCGGAGGGGCCGCTGGGTCCCCCGGCCCCCTTATGGGGAAGATTCCTCCCCTGAACGTCCCGTACCGTTGTAGAGGATGGGAAGGGATGGGGATTTATCTTTACGTTCCCTTCCCATGGCCTGTCGCCGGGGGCATTCATTCTTCCAGTGCCCCTCTTCCTTACAGATAGCGCACTGATTTCGACCCAGGCGAGGGCCCCTCCCCTTCCCAGGTGGCCCTGGCCGTCCCTTAACTTTGTCCCCCCTTTCTTCATATCCTTCTCTTAGGGCCATGGCTAAAACACGGGCCCCTTTCTTCCGCTCCTCATCATCCCTTCGATCATAAACCTTCATGGCAATTTCTAAAAGTTCCTCTATATTTTTGCCCAACGCCCCCTCAAATTTCTGCAACTTCTTTCTAATGTCCTCATAGGACTGTCCAATGAAAAGGGGGGATTAGTACCCGTTTCCCATTGATATCCTCAGGATCGAGGTTTGTGTATCTCTTACAGGTATTACAAAGCCGCTCATAAAAAGCAGCTGGGTTTTCATTTCTTTCCTGTCTTATATTATATATAGGGATATTGGTCCCAATGCCCATCTCGGGTCACAATGCTATGTACAGCTTGTACAATTTCTAGTCTGAGTGTCCCTCCCTCAGGCCATTCCACCCCGAATGTCATCCATTCAAAAGTACAGAATTTTACAAGATTGTCTTTACATAATACAATTCCATAATCAGCCTGGCATCTAAATGCCTTCCAGTTATCCAGCATACATCCCAGGGGTGTCCCGGAGACAGTACTTTGACCGGACCCCATTATGCTTTAACCCAGAGTTTTCCAAGACAGAGATATCGAGAGGGGGGGAGGGAAAGGGATCTAGTTCTAACTCAGATATCCGCTGGGTCACGAGGTTCGGCTGACCCCCCTTGCAATCAAGATATCCTGGTCACCGGGTTTCCCCTCGCAGGAGTCTTGGGGCGGCTGAAGTCAGCTTAAGCCTCAGACCTGTCAGCGGCACTCATTCATCTTTCACACAGATCCCTTTAATCAGTTACAATCTCTGTTTCCAACACACCATTAAGAGGAGAAACAAGATTACCCCTCCCAGAAACAAGAGTAACCCCTGAGGTTGCTCCCAGTCCCAATAATTGTTAGAAACGGTACCCTTTAACCAAAAACACAACAACAAGACATTTACAAAGCTACAATAATGTTAATATACCTTCCTGTATACAGGCTGCCTAGGGGATTTCCACTGTCCAACCCACACCTCGGGGGCGTTATTCCTCAAACCCGGGAGGTAAACGCACTTACCGCCCGAAGTGGCCGCGTCCGGCAGTCAGACTTCCCCTTCTTCTGGAGCCATCTTGCTTCCGTGTCCTTCAGAGTTCTCTTCAGAGAGGACGCAGCCGCCCCGGCCGATTGTGACGACCCGAGGCCCGAGCAAACCAACAGCTCGAGGTGGCCACTCCTTGGAATCGCCCTCGGCCGCCGGTCAGCGCCCTCTACAGGGAGAGAAGTCCCTTCGTGGTCGCCATTTGTTAGCCAAATGGGCTCGTTTCCCCCTGGAGCTGCCCAATTACCCCAAGGAGGCACGGAGAGACAAGAGGACAGATACCAGACCCTTTATTAGTCAGTCAGCTGAGAAGGTGCTCTACTCGGCTAGTGCCCAAGAAAGAGACACACCTTACAAGCACAACTGGGCTTCTTTTATACAGAGAGACAAACAACTTAGCGTGTCTAAATTCTGCTAACCCATGCATTGTTTAAATTCAGTTCTAGTAGTAATCAGGATACATCTATTTAGCTTCCCGTGCTTCACATTCCTTTCCCAGGGTCGGGGGCATCCGTCCAACCCCCTCCCCTTGTCCATATATCTTCTATACATCCTGTATACGTACAGCTTCATGCATGGGAAACAACAGAGAGGACTTAGATAAGCATGTTTACTAGGATAACAAGCAGAAGCCGAGATAAGCATGTTTTTCAGTTTTTGGGCCTAACACTGACAAGCTCTGGTTGGACTGTGTTCCTGGCATCTCTAATAAACCTTCTGTTCTACTGGCTGGCTGAGACTCCCAGTGACTCCGGGGAAGAGAGGTGCAGGGCCGGACTCCCCTATACTCCGTGACACCCCCCCAGAGGCCAGACCCCCAGCCAGGGGCCCCAGACCCCCAGCAGAGCCCAGACCCCCAGGCTGTAACATGAGCCAGGCTGTTACCTCAGGCTGTAACATGAGCCAGGACGGGGGTTGGGAGGTGACACCTTTGGCTGGGAGAATGGTAACAGGCGAGAGGAGGGGCCCCGGGGGAGGGGAAGAGAGGCTGCTGGAGGTTTGGCTTTTTGTTTTGAGTTTGGAGCTGGCTTGGGAAGAGGAGGGGAGGGGGGCAGACAGGGTCTGGCCTCCCTGCCCCATTAGGAGCTGTGGGGCGAAATGCAGGGAGCCCCCAGGCTGAGGTCGAAGCTCCCTGCCCCCCGGAAGGACCCGACTGAGGGGTCCTGGATGTACTGACAAGCTCTGGTTGGACTGTGTTCCTGGCATCTCTAATAAACCTTCTGTTCTACTGGCTGGCTGAGACTCCCAGTGACTCCGGGGAAGAGGGGTGCAGGGCCGGACTCCCCTATACTCCGTGACACCCCCCCAGAGGCCAGAACCCCAGCCAGGGGCCCCAGACCCCCAGCCAGGGGCCCCAGACCCCCCCCAGAGCCCACACCCCCAGCCAGGGGCCCCAGGCCCCCCCCAGAGCCCACACCCCCTGCCAGGGGCCCCAGACCCCCCCAGAGCCCGGACCCCCAGCCAGCGGGCCCCAGACCACCCCCAGAGCCCAGATCTCCAGCCAGGGGCCCCAGACCCCCTCCAGAGCCCAGACCCCCAGGCAGGAGCCCCAGACCATACCCCCCCAGAGCCCAGACCCCCAGCCAGGGGCCCCAGACTCCCAGCCAGGGGCTCCAGACCCCCCCCAGAGCTTAGACCTCCAGCCAGGCGCCCCAGACCGCCCCCAGACCCCAGACACCCAGCCAGGGGCCCCAGACCCCCAGCAGAGCCCAGACCCCCAGGCTGTAACATGAGCCAGGATGTTACCTCAGGCTGTAACATGAGCCAGGATGTTACCTCAGGCTGTAACATGAGCCAGGACGGGGGTTGGGCGGTGACACCTTTGGCTGCGAGAATGGTAACAGGCGAGAGGAGGGGCCCCGGGGGAGGGGAAGAGAGGCTGCTGGAGGTTTGGCTTTTTGTTTTGAGTTTGGAGCTGGCTTGGGAAGAGGAGGGGAGGGGGGCAGACAGGGTCTGGCCTCCCTGCCCCATTAGGAGCTGTGGGGCGAAATGCAGGGAGCCCCCAGGCTGGGGTCTAAGCTCCCTGCCCCCGGAAGGACCCGACTGAGGGGTCCTGGATGTACTGACAAGCTCTGGTTGGACTGTGTTCCTGGCATCTCTAATAAACCTTCTGTTCTACTGCCTGGCTGAGACTCCCAGTGACTCCGGGGAAGAGGGGTGCAGGGCCGGACTCCCCTATACGCCGTGACACCCCCCCAGAGGCCAGACCCCCAGCCAGGGGCCCCAGACACCCAGCCAGGGGCCCCAGACACCCCCCCAGAGCCCACAGCCCCAGCCAGGGGCCCCAGACCCCCCCAGAGCCAGGACCCCCAGCCAGGGGGCCCCAGACCACCCCCAGAGCCCAGATCTCCAGCCAGGGGCCCCAGACCCCCTCCAGAGCCCAGACCCCCAGGCAGGAGCCCCAGACCATACCCCCCCCCCAGAGCCCAGACCCCCAGCCAGGGGCCGCAGACCCCCAGCCAGGGGCTCCAGACCCCCCCAGAGCTTAGACCTCCAGCCAGGCGCCCCAGACCCCCCACAGACCCCAGACCCCCAGCCAGGGGCCCCATACCCCCAGCCAGCGGCCCCAGACCACCCCTCAGAGCCCACACCCCCAGCCAGGGGCCCCAGACCCCCCCAGAGACCAGACCCCCTAGCCGGGGGCCCCAGACCAGATCCCCCCCCCGGAGCCCAGACCCCCAGCCATGGGCCCCAGACCCCCCCAGAGACCAGACCCCCTAGCCGGGGCCCCAGACCAGATCCCCCCCCCCAGAGCCGAGACCTCCAGCCAGCGCCCCCAGAACCCCCCCCAGAGCCCACACCCCCAGCCAGGGGCCCTAGACCCCCATCCAGGGGCCCCAGACCCCCCCCCAGAGCCCACACCCCCAGCCAGGGGCCCCAGACCGGACCCCCCTGAGAGCCCAGACCCCCAGCGGGGGCCACAGACCCCCAGCCAGGGGCCCCAAACCCTCCACAGAGCCCAGACCCCCAACCAGGGGCCCCAGACCACCCCAGAGCCCCACACCCCCAGCCAGGGGCCCCAGACCCCCCAAAGAGCCCACACCCCCAGCTAGGAGCCCCAGACACCTCCAGAGACCACACCCCCAGCCAGGCGCCCTAGACCCCCCCAGAGCCCACACCCCCAGCGAGGGGCCCCAGACACCCCCCAGAGCCCAGACCCCCCCCAGAGCCCAGCCCCCAGCCAGGGGCCCAAGACCTCCAGCCAGGGGCCCAGACCCCCCCCAGATCCCCGACCCCCAGCCAGGGCCCCAGACCCCCCCTAGAGCCCGCCCCCCAGCCCAGTGGCCCCAGACACCCCCCAGAGCCCAGCCCCCGAGCCAGGGTCCCCAGACACGCTCCCAGAGCCCGAAACCCCAGCCAGGGCCCCCAGACCCCCACCAGAGCCCACTCCCCCAGCCAGGGGCCCCAGACTCTCCCAGAGCCCAGACCCCCAGCAAGGGGCGCCAGACCCCCCCAGAGCCCAGACCCCCAGCCAGGGGCCCCAGACCCCCCCCAGAGACCAGCCCCCCAGCCAGCGACCCAAGACCCCCCCAGAGCCCAGACCCCAGCCAGGGCCCCAGACCCCCCCATAGCCCACACCCCCAGCCAGGGGCCCCAGACCCCCCAGAGGCCAGACCCCCAGCCAGGGGCCCCAGACCCTGTCACGGTGTATTGGGGAGTCTGGCCCTGCACCCCTCTTCCCCGGAGTCACTGGGAGTCTCAGCCAGCCAGTAGAACAGAAGGTTTATTAGAGATGCCAGGAACACAGTCCAACCAGAGCTTGCAGTACATCCAGGACCCCTCAGTCGGGTCCTTCAGGGGGGCAGGGAGCTTAGACACCAGCCTGGGGCTCCCTGCATATCGCCCCACAGCTCCAAATAGGGAAAGGAGTCCAGACCCTGTCTGCCACCCTCCCCTCCTCTTCTCAAGCCAGCTCCAAACTGAAAAACACACAGACAAATACTCCAGGAGGCTCTTCCCCTCCCCCCGGGGCACCTCCTCTCGCCTTTTGTCCGTTCTCCCAGCCAAAGGTGTCACCTCCCAACCCCTGTCCTGGCTCATGTACATCCCCAGGTAAAGTCTGCCTTTCCTAATGCAATGCCGCAGGTCCCAGGGAACCTCCCCCACAAACCTCCCAGGTTGAATCCACCTCACTCTCTACTCCATCACAGACCCCCAGCCAGGGGCCCCAGACCGCCCGCAGAGCCCAGACCCCCAGCCAGGGGCCCCAGATGCCCCCCAGGGTCCACACCCCCAGCCAGGGGCCCCAGACCCCCCCCCCAGAGCCCGGACCCCCAGCCAGGGGACCCAGACCCCCCCAGATCCCAACCCGCCAGCCAGGGGCCCCAGACCCCCCCAGACCTCAGCCTGGGGCCCCAGACCAGACCCACCCCCACATCCCAGACCCCCAGCCAGGGGCCCCAGACACACCCCAGAGCCCAGACCTCCAGCCAGGGGCTCCAGACCCCCCACAGAGCCCAGACACCCAGCCAGGGGCCCCAGACCCCCCAGAGCCTAGACCCCCATCCAGGGGCCCCAGACCCCCAGCAGAGCCCAGACCCCCAGGCAGGGGCCCCAGACCCCCCCGCGAGAGTCCAGACCTCCCGCTCAGGGGCCACGGAGCCCAGACCCCCCCCAGAGCCCAGACCGCCAGCCTGGGGCCCCAGAGCCCCCCAGAGCCCACACCCCCAGCCAGGGGCCCCAGACCCCCCCCCAGAGCCCAGACCCCCAGCCAGGGGCCCCAGACCGCCAGACAGAGGCCCCAGACCCCCCCCGGAGCCCAGACCCCCAGCCAGGGGCCCCAGACCCCCCCGGAGCCCAGACCCCCAGCCAGGGGCCCCAGACCCCCAGCCGAGCCCAGACCCCCAGCCAGGTGCCCCAGAGCCCCCCCAGAGGCCAGACCCCCCAGCCAGGGGCCCCAGACACCCCCAGAGGCCAGACCCCCAGCCAGGGGCCCCAGACCCCCAGCCAGGGGACCCAGACCACCCCCCAGAGCCCGGACCCCCAGCCAGCGACCCCAGACCCCCCCCAGACTCCAGACCCTCAGCCAGGGGCCCCAGACACCCCCAGAGCCCAGACCCCCAGCCAGGGGCCCCAGCCCCCCACCAGAGCCCAGACCCCCAGCCAGGGGCCCCAGACCCCCCCAGAGCCCGGAACCCCAGCCAGGGGCCCCAGACCCACCCCAGAGCCGACACCCCCAGCCAGGGGCCCCAGACCCCCCCAGAGCCCAGACCCCAACCAGGAGCCCCGTACCTCCCCCAGAGGTCACAACCCCAGCCACGGACCCCAGACCCCCCCCCCAGAGCCCACACCCCCAGCCAGGGGCCCCAGACCCCCCCAGAGCCCAGACCCCAACCAGGAGCCGCGTACCCACCCCAGAGCTCACAACCCCAGCCACGGACCCCAGACCTCCCCCCCAGAGCCCACAAACCAAGCCTGGGGCCCCAGGCCCCCACCCAGAGCCCAGCCCCCCAGCCAGGGGCCCCAGACCCCCCCAGAGCCGGGACCCTTAGCCAGGGGCCCCAGACCCCTACCAGAGCCCGGACCCCCAGCCAGGGGACCCAGACACCCCCCAGAGCCCAGCCCCCAGCCAGGGGCCGCATACCCCCCCCCAGAGCCCAGATCCCCAGCCAGGGGCCCCAGACCCCCCCCATAACCCACAACCCCAGCCAGGGGCCCCAGACACCCCCCAGAGCCCAGACCCCCAGCCAGGGGCCCCAGACCCCCCCCAGAGCCAAGACCCCCAGCCAGGGGCCCCAGACCCCCCCAGAACCCACACCCCCAGCCAGGGGCCCCAGACAACCCTGCAGAGCCTACACCCCCAGCCAGGGGCCCCAGACAACCCTGCAGAGCCTACACCCCCAGCCAGGGGCCCCAGACCCTCCCCCATAGCCCACACCCCCAGCCATGGGCCCCAGACCCCCCCCAGAGCCCACACCCCCAGCCAGGGGCCCCAGACCCCCCCCAAGTGCCCAGACACCCCCAGAGCCGAGCCCCCAGCCAGGGGCCCCAGACCCCCACACAGAGCCCAGACCCCCAGGCAGGGGCCCCAGACCCCCCCGCGAGAGTCCAGACCTCCCGCTCAGGGGCCACGGAGCCCAGACCCCCCCCAGAGCCCAGACCGCCAGCCTGGGGCCCCAGAGCCCCCCCAGAGCCCACACCCCCAGCCAGGGGCCCCAGACCCCCCCCCCAGAGCCCAGACCCCCAGCCAGGGGCCCCAGACCGCCAGACAGAGGCCCCAGACCCCCCCCGGAGCCCAGACCCCCAGCCAGGGGCCCCAGACCCCCCCCGGAGCCCAGACCCCCAGCCAGGGGCCCCAGACCCCCAGCCGAGCCCAGACCCCCAGCCAGGTGCCCCAGAGCCCCCCCAGAACCCAGACCCCCAGCCAGGGTCCCCAGACCCCCCGCAGAGCCCACACCCCCAGCAAGGGGCCCCAGACACCCCCCAGAGCCCAGAGCCCCAGCCAGGGGCCCCAGACTGCCCCCAGAGCCCAAGCCCCGAGCCAGGGGCCCCAGACACCCCCAGAGCCCAGACCTCCAGCCAGGGGCCCCAGACTGCCCCCATATCCCAGACCCCCAGCCAGGAGCCCCAGACCCCCCCCCCCCAGAGCCCAGACCCCCAGCCAGGGGACCCAGACCCCAGCCAGAGCCCACACCCCAAGCCAGGGGCCCCAGACCCGCCCCAGAGCCCAGACCCCACCAGAGCACAGCCCCCAGCCAGGTGCCCCAGAATCCCCCAGAGCCCAGCCCCCCAGCCAGGGGCCCCAGACCTCCCCCAGAGGCCAGCCCCCCAGCCAGTGGCCCCACCCCCCCCCAGAGCTCAGACCCCCAGCAAGGGGCCCCAGACCCCCCCCCAGAGCCCAGAACCCCAGCCATGGGCCCCAGACCCCCCCAGAGCCCAGACCCCCGCCAGGGGCCCCAGACCAGCCCCAGAGCCCTGACCCCCGGCCAGGGGCCCCAGACCCCTCCCATAGCCCACACCCCCAACCAGGGACCCCAGACCCGCAGAGCCCACACCCCCAGCCAGGGGCCCCAGACCCCCCCCCCAAAGCCCAGACACCCCCATAGCCCAGCCCCCAGCCAAGGGCCCCAGACCCTTCCCAGAGCCCAGACCCCACCAGAACCCAGCCAGGGGCCCCAGACACCCCGAGATCCCGGACCCCCAGTCAGGGACCCCAGACCCCCCCCCCGAGCCCACACCCCCAGCCAGGGGCCCCAGACTCCCCCCACAGCCCACACTCCCAGCCAGGGGCCCCAGACCCCCCCCCGGAGCCCACACCCCCAGCCAGGGGCCCCAGACCCCCCCCCCAGAGCCCAGACAACCCCAGAGCCCAGCCCCCAGCCAGGGGCCCCAGACCCCTCCCAGAGCCCAGACCCCCCCAGAACCCAGCCAGGGGCCCCAGACACCCCCAGAGCCCGGACCCCCAGTCAGGGGCCCCAGACCCCCCCCCAGAGCCCCCACCCCCAGCCAGGGGCCTTTGAGAATGCCTGCAGGTTGCACAAGGTTGACCCTGCAGACAAGATCCAGTATCTCACCCCCTTACTAGACCCTGCAAGCCTGGACGTGTACGGCCGAATGAAAGAGACGGAGACTGGGGACTATGAACTGTTCAAAAAGGCCCTGCTCTGCGAGCTTGGGCTGACTCCCGAGATGTACCGTCAAAGGGTCCGGGATCAGCGAAAAACCCCTGAGATCACGTACCTACAACTGGCCAACCGGATACATGGATACGCCCGCAAGTGGACCGCTGGGGCCCAAACTATGGAGGACCTGCTCGAACTATTCGTACTGGAACAACTGTATGAACTGTGCCCATCAGACCTGAAGGTATGGTTGATGGACAAAAATCCAGGGAGGCCGCAGCACGCAGGGCGGCTGGCCGACCAGTTCATGAACAGTCGGTCAAGGGGTGGCAGGGAGGAATCCCTAAGGAGCAGGCCCACCCTGAGGCAGCAAGAGAGTCACCACGGGACCCACCAAAGGGGAAATAGGGAGAACCCCTCCCGAGGGGAACCTCCGACACCAGAACCAACCGACTTGCTCGAGGGGACCAACGGGACATGAGCTGCTATCACTGCGGCCAGAGGGGCCACTTACGGTCCCAAGGCCCCAAGATCAGAGACAGACTGAGCAGACCAAACCCACACCGGGTTAACTGGGTAGGGACCCAGCCGGACGAGGGGCTGACAGCCCAGAAGAGGGGGGCTGGCAGCTTATCAACGGCTCCGGAGGGAGGAAGGCCCCAGACCAGCTCCTCGGGGGGGCTGGATGCCCCGGACTCAGGGTTCTCGGTTTATAGGGTGGCCGCGGGGCTGTCCCTTCGGAGAGAGTGCCTTGTTCCCCTGGAGATAGATGGGAGGAAGGTCACTGGATACTGGGATACGGGCGCGGAGGTGACGCTGGCCCGGCCCGAGGTGGTGGCCCCAGATCGGGTGGTACCCAACACCTACCTGACGCTAACAGGGGTACGCGGGACCCCGTTCAAGGTACCTGTGGCGAGGGTACACCTGAAATGGGGGGCCAAGGAGGGCCCCAAGGACATTGGGGTGCACCAGCATTTGCCCACTGAGGTACTGATGGGGGGGACCTAGAAGACTGGCCCAGTGAGTCCCGGGACACCCTGGTCGTGACCCGTAGCCAGAGCCGGCAAGGGGCGCTACGCCCGGGCCTCGGAGAGGGTGCCTTGCACGGGGCGCAAGACCCTGGCCCAGTGAGGAGGGAGTACCCCAGGACCAGGTGCAGAGAGGCTGTGACCTCAGACACAGACAGCACGAGGGAACAGGTTCCCATTCCTTCCCCAGCGGCTGAGTTCCAGGCCGAGTTACAGAGAGATCCCTCCTTGCGGAAGCTCAGGTACCTGGCCGACCGCAGGGAGGTGCGGACCATGTGGAGAGGTTGCCAGGAGAGGTTCCTGTGGGAGAAGGGGTTCCTGTACCGGGAATGGGCTCCCCCCGGTGAGATGGAGACGTGGGGGATCAGGAGGCAGCTGGTGGTCCCCCAGAAGTATCGCCGCAAGCTACTGTACCTAGCCCATGACATCTCTCTCGCAGGGCACCAGGGAATCCGGTGCACCAGGCAGAGGCTGCTACAGAACTTTTACTGGCCTGGGGTCTGTACAACTGTTCATCAGTACTGCCGGTCCTGTGACCCCTGCCAGCGGGTGGGGAAGGCCCGGGACAAGCGGAAAGCGGCTTTGAGGCCTTTGCCCATCATAGAGGAGCCCTTCCAGAAGGTGGCCATGGACATAGTGGGGCCTCTCAGCAAGACAACCCGGTCGGGGAAGAAATACATTCTGGTGGTGGTAGATTTCGCCACCCGTTACCCCGAGGCGGTGCCCTTATCCTCCATTGAAGCAGACACCGTGGCGGATGCGCTGCTGACCATTTTCAGCCGAGTGGGGTTCCCCAAGGAAGTCCTGACAGACCAAGGGTCCAACTTCATGTCGGCCCTGCTCCGGTGCTTGTGGGAGAAATGTGGGGTCCGGCACAGCTGGGCCTCAGCATATCATCCCCAGTCCAATGGGCTGGTGGAGAGGTTCAATGGGACGCTAAAGATGATGCTGAAAACCTTTATGAACCAGCACCCGCAGGACTGGGACAAGTACCTACCGCACCTGCTGTTCGCCTACAGGGAAGTGCCCCAGGAGTCTACCGGATTCTCGCCCTTCGAACTGTTATACGGCAGGAGGGTACGGGGGCCCCTGGACCTGATGAGAGACGAATGGGAGGGGGAGGCGGCCCCCGAGGGAGAGTCAGTGGTGGAGTATGTCCTGACCTTCCGAGAGAGACTTACTGAGCTCATGGGTCTGGCCAAGGGAAAACTGGCCAGAGCCCAGAGGAAGCAAAAGGTCTGGTATGACCGCACGGCGCGGGCCCGCGCCTACGCCACGGGGGATCAGGTGATGGTTCTCATCCCCGTGAGGAAAAACAAGCTGCAGGCCGCTTGGGAAGGCCCTTTCAAGGTTGTCAAGCAGCTAAATGAGGTAAATTATGTGGTGGAGCTGTCTAACCGGGCACACCACTGCCGGGTGTACCATGTCAATATGATGAAGCCATATTATGACAGGGGGAATGTGGTGCTGGCCGTGTGTGGACATTGAGAGGAGCAGGGAAGTGACCCTCTAGTAGATCTATTCACTGAGACAGGAGCTGGCTCCTCCCAAGAAACGATCCCCCTCTCTGATCAGCTAACCCCTACCCAGCAAGCTGAGATCAGAGGGGTGCTGCATCGGTACCAACAGCTATTTTCCAACCAGCCGTGTCGCACTAATCTGACTGTCCACTGGGTGCAGACAGGAGCGCACCAACCTATAAGATGCTCCCCCTTCCGAGTCACAGGGAAGACAGCTCGGGACCTGGAAAGAGAGGTCAAGGACATGCTGGCTTTGGGGGTGATCCAGCCATCGTCCAGCCCTTGGGCCTCGCCGGTGGTGCTGGTCCCCAAAAAGGATGGGTCGATCCGGTTCTGTGTGGACTATCGGAAGCTCAACGCCATCACTGTATCTGATGCCTACCCCATGCCCCGGCCGGACGAGCTCCTAGACAAGCTGGGAGGGGCTCGGTACCTTACCACCGTGGATCTTACAAAGGGCTACTGGCAAGTGCCACTGGATACAGATGCCCGGCTGAAATATGCCTTCATTACCCCTCTGGGGCTCTACGAGTTCCTGACCCTGCCTTTCGGCCTCAAGGGAGCGCCAGCCACCTTCCAGCGCCTGGTGGATCAGCTACTGAAGGGGATGGAGAGCTTCGCTGTGGCGTATATCGATGACATCTGTGTCTTTAGCCAGACCTGGGAGGACCATGTGTCCCAAGTTAAACAAGTGCTGGACCGACTCCGGGAGGCTGGGCTGACCGTAAAAGCAGAGAAGTGCAAGGTGGGGATGGCTGAAGTGTCCTACCTGGGACACCGGGTGGGGAGCGGCCACCTAAAGCCAGAACCAGCCAAGGTGGAGGTGATCCGGGACTGGCCCGCTCCACAAACTAAGAAGCAGGTCCAGGCCTTTATTGGGATGGCAGGGTACTATCGAAGATTTGTGCCCCACTTTAGCGCCATAGCCACCCCCATCACTGAGCTATGCAAGAAGGGGAAGCCAGACAAGGTGGTCTGGACCGAGGAGTGCCAGAGGGCTCTCTGTGCACTGAAGGAGGCTTTGATCAGGGGCCCGTTTCTGGCAAACCCAGACTTTGACAAGCCCTTTCTGGTGTTCACCGATGCCTCAGACATGGGTCTGGGGGCGGTGTTAATGCAGGAGGATGAAACGGGGCAGAGACACCCCATCGTGTATTTAAGCAAGAAGCTGCTACCCCGAGAGCAGAATTATGCAGCCATCGAGAAGGAATGCCTGGCCATGGTGTGGGCCCTCAAGAAACTAGAGCCGTATCTATTCGGGCGACACTTCACCGTGTACACCGACCACTCACCCCTGACCTGGCTACACCAGATGAAAGGGGCCAACGCCAAGCTCCTGAGGTGGAGCCTCCTCCTGCAGGATTACGACATGGACGTGGTCCATGTGAAGGGAAGTGCCAACCTGATAGCGGATGCGTTGTCCCGGAGAGGGGGCCCTGAACTTCCCCAGGCCACTGGTCAGAGTGACCCCGCTCAGTTCAGTCTCGAAGGGGGAAGAGATGTGACGGGGTAGAGAGCGAGATGGATCTGACCTGGGAGGCTGGCTGCATTGGGAATGCGAGACTTTACCTGAGGCTGTAACATGAGCCAGGACGGGGGTGGGGAAGTGACACCTTTGGCTGGGAGAATGGTAACAGGCTAGAGGAGGGGCCCCGGGGTAGGGGAAGAGAGGCTGCTGTAGGGTTTGGCTGTTTGTTTTCAGTTTGGAGCTGGGTGGTGAAATGCAGGGAGCCCCAGAGCTGGGGTCTAAGCTCCCTGCCCCCCAGAAGGCCCCAGCTGAGGGGTCCTGGTCATACTTACAAGCTCTGTTTGGACTCTTTCTTGACAACCCTAATAAACCTTCTGTTCTACTGGCTGGCTGAGAGTCACATTGAATACTGGGAATAGGGGTGCAGAACCTGACTCCCCCACACTCCGTGACACCCCCACCCTCACCCCCACCCCCAACCTGACCCTCACCCTAACCCCCACCCCACCCTCACCCCCACCCTCATCCACACCCTCACCCTCACCTCCACCCCAACCCCAAACTCACCCTCACCCACACCCATACCCTCACCCCCACCCACACATTCACCCTCATCCTCACCCTCACCCTCATTCACACCCCCACCCCCACCCTCTCCCTCACCCCCACAATCCCCCCACCCCACACCCACCCTCACCCCCACCCCCACCCCTACCTCAGCATAACCCCACCCTCAGCCTCAACCTCACCCCCACCCCCACCCTCACCCTCACCCCCACCCTAACCCTCACCTTCACCCTCACCAGCACCCCCAACCCCACCATCACCCTCACCCTAAGCCCGACACCCACCCTCACCTTCACCCTCACCCCCACCCACACCCTCACCCTCATGCTCACCCCCACCCTCACTCCCCCAACACCCCCCCACCCTCACCCTCACGCTCACCCTCTCCCTCGCCCTAATCCTCAGCCTCAACCCAGGTGAGGGTGAGGGAGGGGGTGGGGGTTAGCGTGAGGGTGCAGCTGAGGGTGGGAGTGGGCGGTGGGGTGGGGGTGAGGGTGAAGTTGATGGTGAGGGTGAAGGTGGGGGTTAGGGAAAGGGTGAGTGTTAAGGTGAGGGTGGGGTTGGATTTGGGGTTGAGGGTGAGGGTGAGTGTGGGGGTGGGTGTTAGCGTGAAGGTGAGGGTGTGGCTGGGGGTGAAGTTGGGGGTGAGGGTGAGGGTGTCGGTGAGGGTGGGGATGGCGGTGGGTGGGTGGGTGAGGGTGTGTGTGAGGCTGGGGGAGGGCGTGAGGATGGGGGTGGGGGTGCTGGTGAGGGTGAAGGTGATTGTGGGTGTGGGGGTTATGGTGGTGGTGAGGGTTAGGGTGGGGGTGGGGGTTGGGGTGGTGGTGAGGGTGAGGGTTTCGGGTTAGGATTAGGGTTAGGGATAGGATTAGGGTGATGCTGATGAATTGCTGCGCAATTCAGATCGTTTAGTGAAAAATACTTGAAATGAGCCTTTCAATTCTATCACAGCTAGTGCCATATTTCTCCGGGAAACCTCCTCCAAAATCTCTTTAGATTGTTCTGCTGGTCTTTTGGTAGAGATCAGTTAGTGAAAATTCCTCACAATGAGCATTTCAATCCTGTTCAAGGAGTGCCAAATTGTTCATGGAATCCTCATGAAAAAGCCATGAAGATGCACTGCTGTGGTATTAGTACAGATCGGTATGTGAAAATTCCTTGCAATGAGCATTTCAATCCTGTTCAGTGCTAGTGCCAACTATCTCTTGGAATCCTCCTCCAAAAGCTCTTTGAATGTACTGCTGCGATTTTGGTACAGATCCGTTTGTGAGAATACCTCACAAAGAACAATTCAATCCTGTTCACTATGAATTTCAAATTTCTCCTGGAATACACCTCCAAAAGCTATTTATATGTTCTACAGGGCTTTTGGTACAGTTCGGTTAGTGAGAAACCCTGACAATGTACAATTAAATCCTGTTCAGTGCAAATGCCAAATTTCTCCTGGAATCCTCTTTCAAAAGTCATTTCGATGTAATGCAGGTTTTTTGGTAGAGATCCGATTAGTGTAAATTCCTTACAATGAGCATTTCAATCCTCTTAAACCAGCTCCAAATTATTCATGGCATCCTCCTCCACAAGCCATTATGATGCACTGGTGGGCATTTGGTACATCTCCGTTCGTGAGAGTTCCTCACATTGAACAATTCAATCCTGTTCACTGCTAGTGCCAATTTTCGCCTGGAATCCTCTTCCAAAAACCATGGTGATGCAGTGCTGGGGTTTTGGTACGGTAGGGTTTGTGAAATAGATGTACTACAGCGTTTTTGGTACAGTTCTGTTCGTGAGAATACCTCACTACGAACAAGTCAATCCTGTTCACTGCCACTGCCAAATTTCTCGTGGAATCATCTTCGAAAAGTCATTATGATGCACTGCTGGGCTCTTCGTTCAGATGGATTTGTAAAATATAAATAAAAAAAGAGCCTTTCAATCCTGTTCCTTGCTAATGCCAAATTTCATATGTATTCCTCCTCCACAAGCCATTGATTCAATGGTGGGCTTTTGGTACAGATGGATTCGTGAAAATTCCTCACAATGAGCATTCCAAGAATCTTTTTTACGAATTCAACATTTCGCATGGAAACGTCCTCCATAAGCCATGATGATGCATTGCTGGGCTTTTGGTAGGTATCGGTAAGTCATTAATACTTAAAATGAGCATTTCAATCCTGTTCCCTGCTAGTGCCAAATTTCTCCTGGAAACCTCTCCCAAAAGTTATTTAGCTGTACTGCTGAGCTTATGGAACAGATCCCTAACACCCACACCCACCCTCGGCCTCACCCTAACACCCACCTCCATCCCCACCCTCACCCTCACCCTTACCCTCACAGTCACCCCACACCCACCCTCACCCTCGTCCTCAACCTCACCCCCACCCTCACCCTCAATCTCACCCCCACCCCCACCCTGACCCTCACAGTCACCCCACACCCACCCTCAACCTCACCCTCACCCTCAATCTCACCCCCACCGTCACCCTCACTCTCACCCTAACCCTCACCCTCACCCTCATTCTCACCCTCACCCTAAACCCCACCTCAACCCTCACCCCCACTCACGCTGACCCTCAAACCCACGCCCACTCACACCCTCACCCCACCCCCACCATTATGCGCACTCTCACCCCCACACCCACTCACACACTCATCCCTCCCAACCCCCACGCCACACCTCATCCCCACCCCCACCCTCACCCTCACTGTCACCCTCACCCTCACCTGCACCACCACCCTCACCGTCACGCTCACCCCCTGTGACGAACTAGGAGTGTTGTTAAGGTTTCCCTGAGTACTGTGTGGGTGCCTCGGTTTCCCCTATGCGGGGCTTGAGTATCTAGGTGGTGGGACAACGGTGCATGATTGCTACAAAGCCCTAGAAGGCAGAGGCCTGGACACAGAGAATGGCTCTGTCTCCTGGCAAGAGATGGCCCGGCCCCTCCCCTGGCAAAGGTGAGAGCTGAAGGTGTGGGAACAAAGGGATCAGGTGACCTCCTGGCCCGGGAAGCAGACAAAGGGGGAGGAGGGGCTGGAGAGTTTCAGTTTGGAGCTGGCTTGGGAAGAGGAAGGGAGGGGGGCAGACAGGGTCTGGCCTCCCTGCCCCATTTGGAGCTGTGGGGCGAAATGCAGGGAGCCCCAGGCTGGGGTCTAAGCTACCTGCCCCCCGGAAGGACCCGACTGAGGGGTCCTGGATGTACTGACAAGCCCTGGTTGGACTGTGTTCCTGGCATCTCTAATAAACCTTCTGTTCTACTGGCTGGCTGAGACTCCCAGTGAATCCGGGGAAGAGGGGTGCAGGGCCGGACTCCCCTGTACTCCGTGACATCCCCACCCCCATCCTCACCGCCACCCTCATCCTCACCCCCACCCTCACCCTGACGCTCATCCCAACCTGCACCCCCACCACGTCCCTCACCCTCACCGTCACCCCACCCCAGCCCACCCTCACCCTCACCGTCACAGGGTGGGGGTGGGGGTTAGGGTGAGGGTGAGGGTGGGGGTGGTGAAGAGATTCAGGGAGAGGGTGCGGGTGGACGTGGGAGTGGGGGTAGGGTGAGGCTGAGGGTTAGTGTAGGGGTTGGGGTAAGGGTGAAGGTTAGGGTGGGAGTGGGGGTGGGGGTTGCGGTGGAGTGAGGGTGAGGGTGATGGTTGGTTTGGGAATTAGGATGAGGGTGTGAGGGTGAGGGTAGGGGTGGGTCTCGGGGTGGGGGTTGGTGTGAGAGTGAGGGTGAGGGTTAGGGTTAGGGTGAGGGTGAGGGTGAGGGTGAGAGTGAGGGTGATGGTGACGGTGGGTTTGGGGCTTAGGGTGGGGGTGGGGTGGGGGTGGGTGTTGGAGTTAGGGTGAGGGTGAGGGTGGGTGCCGGGTTTAGGGTGAGGGTGTGGGCGGAGGTGGGGGTGGGGGTGAGAGTGAGGGTGGGGGTTGGGGTGAGGGTGAGGGTGGGGTGGGGGTGTGAGTGAGGGTGAGGGTTTGGAGTGTGGGTGGGGCGAGGGTGAGCATAAAGGTGGGGGTGGGGGCGGGGGTGTGACCTTGGGTTTCAGGGTGAGGGGGAGTGTGATTGCGGGGGTTGGGGTAAGGGTGAGGGTGAGGGTGGGGTTTGGGGATAGGTTTAGGGTGAGTGTGAGAGTGAGGGTGAGGGTGGGGGTGGGGTTGGGGGTGGGGGTGAGTTTGAGGGTTGGGGTGTCGTTGAGGGTGTGGTTGAGGGTGAGGGTGAGTCTGGGGGTAGGAGTGAGCGTGGGGGAGAGGGGGAGATTTTGCATTTCGGTGAGGGTGAGAGTGAGGGTGGAGGTTGGGCTGGGGTTTGGGGTTGGGTTGAGGGTGAGGGTGAGGGTAGGGGTGGGTGTGGGGCGAGTGTGAGGGTGGGAGTGGGAGTGGGGGTGGGGTTGAGGTGTGAGTGAGGGTGGGGATCACGATGAGGGTGAGTGTAAGGGTTAGTGTTCGGGTTAGGGTTAAGGTTTGGGGGTAGGGTGATGGTGGGGGTGGGGGTTGGTGTGGGAGTCAGGGTGAGGGTGAGGGACGTGGGGGGGGGTGCGGGTTGGGACATCCCAACCCTCACCCTCACCCCCACCCCAACCCCACCTCCACCCTCACCCTCACTCTCACCCTCACCCTCGCCCTCACCCTCACCCCAACACCCACATCCACCCCCACCCTCACCATCATCCTCACCCTCACCCGCAACCCTACTCTCACCCTCACCCAAACTCCCACCCCCACCCTCACGCTCACCCTCACCCTCAACCCCACCCCCAACCCCACCCTCACACTCACACTCACTCGCACCCTCACCCTCATCGTAATGCTAACCCACTCCCACACCTACACCCCCACCGCCACTCCCACCCTCACCCAAACCCCCACCCCCACCCCCACCCTCACCCTCACCTGAACCCTCCCCGCTCACCCTCACCCCCACACCACCCCCACTATCAAGCTCATCCTCACCCCCACCCCCACCCTCACTCTCACCCCCAGACTCACCCTCACCCCGACCACCACTCTCAGCCTCCTCCTCACCCTCATCTTCACCCCACCCCCACCCTCACCCTCACACTCACCCCAAGCCCGATGCTCGCCGTCACCCACACCCTCACCCTTACCCCCACACTCATCCTCACCCTCACCCCTACCCTCACCCATACCCTCACCCGCACCCCTACTCTCACCCTCACCCCTACTCCCAACCCCACCCTCACACTCACCCTGACCCCCAACCCCACCCTCACCCTCACACCCACCCGCACCCTCACCCTCATCGTAACGCTCACCCTCACCACCACCCCCAATCCCACCCCCACCCCACCCCCACACTGACGCTCACCCTCATCCTCACCCCCACCCCCAACACTAGCCTCACCCTCACCCGAAACCCCGCACCCTCCCTAATCCTCACCCTAACCCAAAACCCACCCCCACCCCTCACCCACCCTCACCCTCACCTTCACCCTCACCCTAATCCTCACGCCCACCCTAACCCTAACCCTCACCCTCACCCTCGCCCTCACCCTCACCCCAACACCCACACCCACCAGCACCCCCACCCTCACCATCACCCTCACCATCACCCTCACCCTCACCCTCACCCGCACCCCCTACTCTCACCGTCACCCCCACTCCCACCCCCACCCTCACCCTCACCCTCAACCCCACCCCAACCCCACCCTCACCCTCACTCTCACCCGCACCCTCACCCTCATCGTAATGCTATCCCACACCCACTCCTACACCCCCACCGCCACCCTCACCCCAACCCCCACTCCCACCCAGACCCTCACCCTCAACCATACCCCCACAACTACCCCCACCCCCACCCTCACCCTCACCTGAACCCTCCCCGCTCACCCTCACCCCCACACCACCCCCACTATCAAGCTCATCCTCACCCCCACCCCACCCCCACCCTCACCCCCAGACTCACCCTCACCCCAACCACCCTCACCCCCACCCCCAATCCCACCCCCACCCCACCCCCACACTGACGCTCACCCTCATCTTCACCCCCACCCCCACGATCACCCTCACCCTCACACTCATACTCAACCTCACCCCTACCCTCACCCACACCCTCACCCGCACCCCTACTCTCAACCTCACGCCCACTCCCACCGCCACCCTCACGCTCACCCTCACCCTCAACCCCACCCACAACCCCACCCCCAACCCTACCCTCACCCTCACACTCACCCGCACACTCACCCTCATCGTAACGCTCAACCTCACCCCCACCACCACACCCACCATCACCCTCACCCTCACCCCCACCCCCAATCCCACCCCCACCCCACCCCCAACCTGACGCTCACCCTCATCCTCACCCCCACCCCCAAAACCACCCTCACCCGAAACCCCGCACCCTCCCTAATCCTCTCCCTAACCCAAAACCCACCCCCACCCCTCACACACCCTCACCCTTACCCCACCCTCACCCTAACCCTCACCCTCACACTCACCCTCACCCTCGCCCTCACCCTCACCCCAAACAGCCACCCCCACCATCACCCTCACCCTCACCCGCAACCCCACCACCACCCTCACCATCACCCTCCCCCTTACCCCAACCCCCACAATCATCCTCAACCTCATCCACAAAACCACACCCACGCCCACGCAAACGCACACCCCCACCCCCACCCCCACCCTCACACTCACCCTCACCCGCAGCCCGATGCTCACCGGCACCCTCACCCACACCCTCACCCTCACCCTACTCTCACCCTCACCCCCACTCCCACCTCCACCCTCACGCAAACCCTCACCCTCAACCCCACCCCCGACCCCACCCTCACCCTCACACTCACCCGCACCCTCACCCTCATCGTAACGCTCAACCTCACCCCCACCACCACACCCACCATCACCCTCACTCTCACCCCCACCCCCTTTTCAACCCCCACCCCACCCCCGCCCTGACGCTCACCCTCACCCGCACCCCCACCCCCACCCCAACCTCTCCATCTCCCTCACCCTTACCACGACCCCGACAATCATCCTCACCCTCATCCACAAAACCACAACCACGCACCCGCACCCCCACCCTCACCCTCACCCGCACCCCCACCCCCAACCTCACCATCTCCCTCACCCTTACCCCAACCCCGACAATCATCCTCACCCTCATCCACAAAACCACAACAACGCCCACGCACACCCCCACCCCCACCCCCACCCTTAAACTCACCCTCACCCCACCCCCACTCACTCCCTCAACCCTCACTCACACCCCAACACCCAACCCCACCCCCACCCTCACCCTCTCCCTCACCCCAACCCCCACCCCCACCCCCATCCTCACCCTCACCCTCAACCTCACTCTCACCCCCACCCTCACCCTACTCCCAAACCCACCATCACCATCACCCTCACCCTCACCCCCACACCAACCGGCAACCCTACCCTCATGCTAACCCTCACCCTTACCCCAACCCCTACAATAACCCTCAACCTCACCCACACCCCCACCCCCACGCCCACCCCCAACTCCACCCTCACCCTCAACCTCACTCTCACCCCCACCCTCACCCTAATCCCAATCAGATCGTCCCCATTACCCTCACCCCGACCACCACCCCCACCCTAACCCACAACCCCACCCCCCACACTCACCCTCACCCCCACCTCCACCCCACCCCACCCCCACCCTCACCCTCATTCTCACCCCCAGCCCGATGCTCGCCGTCACCCACACCCTCACCCTTACCCCCACACTCATCCTCACCCTCACCCCTACCCTCACCCATACCCTCACCCGCACCCCTACTCTCAACCTCACCCCTACTCCCAACCCCACCCTCACACTCACCCTCACCCCCAACCCCACCCTCACCCTCACACCCACCCGCACCCTCACCCTCATCGTAACGCTCACCCTCACCCCCACCCCCAATCCCACCCCCACCCCACCCCCACACTGACGCTCACCCTCATCCTCACCCCCACCCCCAACACTAGCCTCACCCTCACCCGAAACCCCGCACCCTCCCTAATCCTCACCCTAACCCAAAACCCACCCCCACCCCTCACCCACCCTCACCCTCACCTTCACCCTCACCCTAATCCTCACGCCCACCCTAACCCTAACGCTCACCCTCACCCTCGCCCTCGCCCTCACCCCAACACCCACACCCACCACCACCCCCACCCTCACCATCACCCTCACCCTCACCCTCACCCGCACCCCTACTCTCACCGTCACCCCCACTCCCACCCCCACCCTCACCCTCACCCTCAACCACACCCCAACCCCACCCTCACCCTCACCCTCATCGTAATGCTAACCCACACCCACTCCTACACCCCCACCGCCACCCTCACCCCAACCCCCACTCCCACCCAGACCCTCACCCTCAACCATACCCCCACAACTACCCCCACCCCCACCCTCACCCTCACCTGAACCCTCCCCGCTCACCCTCACCCCCACACCACCCCCACTATCAAGCTCATCCTCACCCCCACCCCACCCCCACCCTCACCCTCACCCCCAGACTCACCCTCACCCCGACCACCCTCACCCCCACCCCCAATCCCACCCCCACCCCACCCCCACACTGACGCTCACCCTCATCTTCACCCCCACCCCCACGATCACCCTCACCCTCACACTCATACTCAACCTCACCCCTACCCTCACCCACACCCTCACCCGCACCCCTACTCTCAACCTCACGCCCACTCCCACCGCCACCCTCACGCTCACCCTCACCCTCAACCCCACCCACAACCCCACCCCCAACCCTACCCTCACCCTCACACTCACCCGCACACTCACCCTCATCGTAACGCTCAACCTCACCCCCACCACCACCCCCACCATCACCCTCACCCTCACCCCCACCCCCAATCCCACCCCCACCCGACCCCCACCCTGACGCTCACCCTCATCCTCACCCCCACCCCCAAAACCACCCTCACCCGAAACCCCGCACCCTCCCTAATCCTCTCCCTAACCCAAAACCCACCCCCACCCCTCACACACCCTCACCCTTACCCCACCCTCACCCTAACCCTCACCCTCACACTCACCCTCGCCCTCACCCTCACCCCAACAGCCACCCTCACCATCACCCTCCCCCTTACCCCAACCCCCACAAACATCCTCAACCTCATCCACAAAACCACACCCACGCCCACGCAAACGCACACCCGCCACCCCCATCCCCACCCTCACACTCACCCGCAGCCCGATGCTCACCGGCACCCTCACCCACACCCTCACCCTACTCTCACCCTCACCCCCACTCCCACCTCCACCCTCACGCAAACCCTCACCCTCAACCCCACCCTCACCCTCACACTCACCCGCACCCTCACCCTCATCGTAACGCTCAACCTCACCCCCACCACCACACCCACCATCACCCTCACTCTCAGCCCCACCCCCTTTTCAACCCCCACCCCACCCCCGCCCTGACGCTCACCCTCACCCGCACACCCACCCCCACCCCAACCTCTCCATCTCCCTCACCCTTACCCCGACCCCGACAATCATCCTCACCCTCATCCACAAAACCACAACCACGCACCCGCACCCCCACCCTCACCCGCACCCCCACCCCCAACCTCACCATCTCCCTCACCCTTACCCCAACCCCGACAATCATCCTCACCCTCATCCACAAAACCACCACAACGCCCACGCACACCCCCACCCCCACCCTTAAACTCACCCTCACCCCACCCCCACTCACTCCCTCAACCCTCACTCACACCCCAACCCTCACCCTCACCCCAACCCCCACCTCCACCCCCATCCTCACCCTCACACTCAACCTCACTCTCACCCCCACCCTCACCCTACTCTCAAACCCACCATCACCATCACCCTCACCCTCACCCCCACACCAACCGGCAACCCTACCCTCACGCTAACCCTCACCCTTACCCCAACCCCTACAATAACCCTCAACCTCACCCACACCCACACCCCCACGCCCACCCCCAACTCCACCCTCACCCTCAACCTCACTCTCACCCCCAACCTCACCCTAATCCCAATCAGATCGTCCCCATTACCCTCACCCCGACCACCACCCCCACCCTAAACCACAACCCCACCCCCCACACTCACCCTCACCTCCACCCCACCCCACCCCCACCCTCACCCTCATTCTCACATCGACCCCCACCCCACCCTCCTCCTCACATTCACCCTTATTCTCACCCCGTCCCGAACCGTCCTTCTCACCCTCACCTACACCTCCACCCTCGCCCTCACCCCCACCCCCCCACACACCCTCACCCTGACCCTCACCCTAACGCTCAACCTCAACCCCACCCCCCACCTCCACCCTCACCTTCACCCCACCCCAACCCCACCCTCACACTCAGCCCAAGCCTCACCCTCACCCTAATCTTCACCCTCCCCCCCCACCCCCACGCTCACCATCACTCTCTCCCACACCCCCCCCACCGCCACCCTCTCCCCCACCCTCACCCTAACCCCAACCCACACCCACACCCTCACCCTCTCTCCCACCCCCCCCACAATCAACCTGACTCTCAACCTCACCCTGACCCCCACTCCGACCCAACCACCATCCTCACCCAGACTCATCCTCACCCTAACATTCACCCTCACCCCCACCACCAGTCTCACCCTCACCCTCACCCGCACCCCCACCCCCACCCTCTTCTCCACAGTCACCCTAACCCCGACCTACCCCCCCACCCCCACTCCCAACCTCACCCTCACCCTAACCACCTGACCCACCCTCATCCCCACCCTAATCCCAACTCCTACCCCACCCTCCCCTCACCCCCACCCTCACCCTCACCCTCACCGTAATGCACAACGTCACCCCCACCCTCTCCCTGGGATAGTGAGGGTGGGCGTGGGGTGGGGGGGAGCGTGAGGGTGGTGGTAAGGGCGGGGGTGAGGGTGACAGTGAGGGTGAGGGTCGGGGTGTGGGTTGGAGTGAGTGTGCGAGTGGGGGGTGTGGGTTGGGCTGAGGCTGAGGGTGGGGATGCGCGGTGTGAGGGTGAGCGTAAGGGAGGGGGTGGTGGGGGTGGTGTGCATGGGAGTGGGTGTGAGTTTGAGGCTGAGCGTGGGATGGAACTAGGGGTGGAGGTGAGCGTGAGGGTGTTGTGTAGGGGTGGGGGTTACAGTGAGGGTGAAAGTGAGGATTGGGGGTTATGGTGAGGTTTAGGGTGAGGGTGACAGTGACAATGTGGGTGAAATGGAGGGGGAGGGTGGGGTGGCGGTGGGGTTAGGATTACGATGGGGGTGGGGTTGGGATTAGGGATCTGTACCAGAAGCTCAGCAGTACAGCTAGATAGCTTTTTGAGGAGGATTCCAGGAGAAATTTAGCTGTAGCAGTGAGAAAAATGTAATGCTCTTTGTGAGGAATTTTCACAAACCGCTGTGCACAAGAAGCGCAGCAGCACATCTAACTGGCGTTTTCAAGAGGATTCCTGGAAAAATTTGGAACTTGCTGTGAAAAGGATTGAACTGGCCATTGTGAGGTAGTCTCACGAACGGATCTCTACGAAAATCATAGCAGTACTTTTAAATACTTTTGCAGGAGGATTAGAGGAGAGAGCAGTGAACAGGGTTGAATTGTTCATTGCGAGATATTCCCACGAGCGGAGCTGTACGAAAACCCAACCAGTGCAGCATAACGGCTTTTGGAGGAGGATCCCATGTGAAATTTGTCTGTAGCAGTGAACAGAATTGAAATGCTTTGTGTGAAATTATCGAAAACTATAGGTTCCAAATGCGCTGTAGAAAATCTAACTTGCGTTTCAAAGAGGATTCCAGGAGAAATTTGGAACTTGTAGTGAACAGGATTGACTTGATCGTAGTGAGGTATTCTCACGAACCAAATCGCAGCAGTACATTCAAATAGCTTTTGGAGGTGGATAATAGGAGAGATTTGGCAGTAACAGTGAACAGGGTTGAATTGTTCATTCGGAGGTATTCTCACGAACGGATCTGTCCGAAAAGACAACCAGTATAGCAAAATTGCTTTTGAAGGAGGATTCCAGGAGAATTTTAGCTGATTTAGTGGAAAACAATTGTAATGTCCTTTGTGAGCAATTTTCACGAAGCGATGTGTACAAGAAGCGCAGCAGCACCTCTAATTTTAGTTTCTAAGAGGATTCCAGGATAAATTTGGAGCTGCCTTTGAATTGGCCATTGTGAGGTATTCACACGAAAGGATCTGTACCAACGTCGTAGCAGTACTTTTAAATACTTTTGGAGGCGGACTACAGAAGAGATTTGCAAGTAGCAGTGAAGGGGGTTGAATGGTTCATTGCGAGGTATTCTTACGAACGTATATGTACGAATGGCCAACCATTAGAGCATAATTGCTTTTGGAGGAGGATTCCAGCCGAAATGTAGTGGTAGCAGTGAAAAAATTGTAATGCTCTTTGTGAGGAATTTTCACGAATCGATGTGTACAAGATGCGCAGCAGCACATCTAAATGGTGGTTTTAAGAGGATTCCAAGTGAAATTTGGGCATTGCCTTGAACAGGGTTGAATTGTTCATTGTGAGGTATTCTCTCGAACGGATCTGTACGAAATGCCAAACAGTGCGGCATAATCGCTTTTGGAGGAGAATTGCAGGTGAATTTTGTCTGTAGCAGTAAACAGAATAGAAATGCTCTTTGTGAAGAATTTTCAAAAAGTAAGTACAAAAACCGCAGTGGAACATGTAACGGGCGTTTAAGAAGCTTCAAGGGGAAATTAGGAAATGCAGTGAATAGGATTTAATTTATCGTAGTGAGGTATTCTCACGAATGCATCTGAACCAAAATCGCAGCAGTACATTTAAATAGCTTTTGGAGGAGGATTACAGGAAATATTTGAATGTTGCAGTGAACAGGGTTGAATAGTTCTTTGAGAGCTATTCTTACGAACGGATCTGTACGAAAAGCTAACAAGTAGAGCATTATTGCTTTTGGAGGAGTATACCAGGAGAAATTCATTGTAGCTGTGAAAAAACTTGAAATGCTCTTTGTGAGGAATTTTCACGAAGCGATGTGTACAAGAAGCACAGCATCACATCTAAATGGCGTTTTTAAGAAGTTTCCAGGATAACTTTGGAAGTTGCACTGAACAGGATTGAATTTTTCATTACGAGGTATTCTCACGAACAGATCTGTACGAAACGGTACCCAGTGCAGCAAAATGGCTTTTCGAGGAGGAATCCAGGAAAAATTTAGTTGTAGCAGTGAAAAAATTGTAATGCTCTTTGTGAGGAATTTTCACGAATCGATGTGTGCAAGAAGCGCAGCAGCACATCTAACTGGAGTAGTTAAGAGGATTCCAGGATAAATTAGTAACATGCTGTGAAAAGCGTTGTATTGTTCTTTGCGAGCTATTCTTACGAACGGCTCTGTACGAAATGCGAACCAGTAGAGCGAAATGCTTTTGGAGGCGGAGTCCAGGAGAAATTCTTTGTAGCTGTGAAATGCATTGAAATGCTCTTTGTGAGGAATTCTCACGCCCCTACCTGTTCAAGAAGCGATGCAGCAAGTCTAAATTGCAATTTTAAGAGGACTCCAGGATAAATTTGGAACTTTCTGTGAACAGGATTAAATTGTTCATTAAGAGGAATTCTCACGAACGGATCTTTACGAAAAGCCAACCAGTGCAGCATATCGGCTTTTGGAGGAGGATCCCATGTGAAATTTGTCCTTAGCAGTGAACAGAATTGAAATGCTTAGTGTGAAATTATCGAAAACTATAAGTTCCAAACGGGCTGTAGAAAATCTAACGTGCGTTTCAAAGAGGATTCCAGGAGAAATCTGGAACTTGTAGTGAACAGGATTGAATTGATCGTAGTGAGGTATTCTCACGAACGGATCTGTACCAAAATCGCACCAGTCAATTCAAATAGCTTTTGAAGGTGGAGAACAGAAGATTTTTCGCAGTAGCAGATAACAGGGGTGAATTCTTCATTGCGAGGTATTCTCACGAACGGATCTGTACGAAAAGACAACCAGTATTGCAAAATTGCTTTTGAAGAAGGATTCCAGGAGAAATTTATTTGAATCAGTGAAAAAATAATAATGTCCTTTGTGAGCAATTTTCACGAATCGATGTGTACAAGAAGCGCAGCAGCACCTCTAACTTTAGTTTCTAAGAAGATTCCAGGATAAATTTGGAGCTGGCTTTGAACAGGATTGAATTGGCCATTGTGAGGTATTCACACGAACGGATCTGTACCAACATCGTAGCAGTACTTTTAAATACTTTTAGAGGGGGATTACAGGAGAGATTTGGAAGTAGCAGTGAAAGGGGTTGCGAGGTATTATAACGAACGGATATGTACGAATAGCCAACCAGTAGAGCATAATTGCCTTTGGAGGAGGATTCCAGGAGAAATGTAGTTGAAGCAGTGAAACAATTGTAATGCTCTTTGTGAGGAATTTTCACGAACCGATCTGTGCAAGAAGCGCAGCAGCACATCTAACTGGAGTTGTAAAGAGGATTCCAGGATAAATTAGTAACTTGCTGTAAACAGGATTGAATTGACATTGCGAGGTATTCTCACGAACGGATCTGTACGAAAAGCTAACCAGTGCAGCATAACGGCTTTTGAAGGAGGATACCATGTGAAATTTGTCTGTAGCAGTGAACAGCATTGAAATGCTTTGTGAGGAATTATCGACAGCTAATAGAACAAAAAACGCTGTAGAACATCTAACGGGCGTGTCAAAGAGGCTTCCAGAAGAAATATAGAAATTCCAGTGAACAGATTTGAATTGTCCATTGTGAGATATTCTCACGAACGGATCTGCACCAAAATCTCAGCATTACATTTAATTAGCGTTTGGAGGACGATTCGAGGAGACATTTGGCAGTAGCCGTGAACAGGGTTGAAATATTCATTCGGAGGAAATCTCACGAACGGAACTTTACGATAAGCCAACCAGTGCGGCATCATTGATTTGGAGGAGGATTCCAGGAGAAATTTAGTTGTAGCAGTGAAACAATTGTAATGCTGTCTGTGAGGAATTTACACGAATGAATCTGTACAAGAAGCGCAGCATCACATCTAAATGGCGTTTTTAAGAGGATTCCAGGATAAATTTGGAACGTGCTGCGAACAGGGTTGAATTGTTCATTGTGAGGTATTCTCACGAACGGATCTGTACGAAAAGCCAACAACAAGTGCAGCATAATTGCTTTTGGAGGAGGATTCCAGGTGAAATTTGTCTGTAGCAGTGAACAGAATTGAAATGCTCTTTATGAAGAATTTTCAAAAAGTAATAAGTACAAAAAGCGCAATGGGATATCTAACGGGCTTTTGGAGGAGGGTTACAGGAGAGATTTGGCAGTTGCAGTGAACAGGGTTTAATTGTTCTTTGCGAGCTATTCTTACGAACGGATATGTACGAAAAGACGACCATTAGAGCGTAATTGCTTTTGGAGGAGGATTCGAGGAGAAATTCTTTGTAGCAGTGAAAAAAATGAAATGCTCTTTGTGAGGGATTTTCACGAACCGATCTGTGCAAGAAGCGCAGCAGCCCGTCTAACTGCCGTTTTTAAGAGGATTCCAGGATAAATTTGGAACTTGCTGTGAACAGGGTTGAATTGTTCATTGTGAGGTATTCTCACGAACGGATCGGTACGAAAAGCCAACAACAAGTGCAGCATAACGGCTTTTGGAGGAGGATTCCAGGTGAAATTCGGAGGAAATCTCACGAACGGAACTTTACGATAAGCCAACCAGTGCAGCATCATTGATTTGGAGGAGGTTCCCAGGAGAAATTTAGTTGAAGCTGTGACACAATTGTAATGCTCTCTGTGAGGAATTTTCACGAACCGATCTGTGCAAGAAGCGCAGCAACCCGTTTAATTGGCGTTTTTAAGAGGATTCCAGGATAAATTTGGAACTTGCTGTGAACAGGATTGAACTGTTCATTGCGAGGTATTTACACGAACGGATCTGTACTCTCTGGGGGGGGGTCTGGGGCCCATGGCTGGGGGTCTGGGCTCTAGGGGGGGGTCAGGAGCCCCTTGCTGGGGGTCTGTGCTCTGGGAGGTATCTGGGGCCCCTGGCTGGGGGGCTGGGCTCTGGGGCTGGGGCCCCTGGCTGTGGGTCTGGGCTCTGGGTGGGGTCTGGGGCCCCTGGCTCACGGTCTGGGCTCTGGGGGGGGTCTGGGGCCCCTGGCTGGGGGCTGGGCTCTGGGGGTGTCTGGGCTCTGGGGGCGGTCTGGGGCCCCTGACTGGGGGTGTGGGCTCTGGGGGGGGTCTGGGGCCCCTGGCTGGGGGTGTGGGCTCTGGGGGGGGGTCTGGGGCCCCTGGCTGCGGGTGTGGGCTGTGGGGGGGCTCTGGGGCCCCTGGCTGGAGGTCTGGGCTCTGGGGCGGGCTCTGGGGCCCCTGGCAGGGGGTCTGGGCTCTGGGGGGGGATCTGGGGGCCCTGGCTGGGGGTCTGGGCTCGGGGGGGTGTCTGGGGCCCCTGGCTCGGGGTGCGGGCTCTGGGGGGTGTCTGGGGCCCCTGGCTGGGGGTATGGGCTCTGGGGGGGGTCTCGGCCCCTGGCTGGGGGTCTGGGACCCATGGCTGGGGGTCTGGCCTCTGGGGGGGGTCTGGGGCCCCTGGCTGGGAGCCTGGGCTCTGCGGGGGGTCTGGGGCCCCTGGCTAGGGGTCTGGGCTCTGGGGGGTCTCTGGGGCCCCTGGCTGGGTGTCTGGGCTCTGGGGGGGTCTGGGCTCTGGGATGGGTCTGGGGCCCCTGGCTGGGGCTCTGGGCTCTGGGGGTTCTGGGGCCCCTGGCTGTGGGCAGGGCTCTGGGGGGGTTTGGGGTCCCTGGCTGGGGGTCTGGGGTCTGGGGGGGGGTCTCGGGCCCCTGGCTGGGGGTCTGGGCTCTCTGGGGGGTGGCTGGCCTCTGGGGCGGGTCTGGGGCCCCTGGCTCGGAGTCTGGGCTCTAGGGGGGTCTGGGCTCTGGGTGGGTCTGGGGCCCCTGGCTGGGGGTCTGTGCTCGGGGGGGGTCTGGTGCCCCTGGCTCGGAGTCTGGGATCTGGGGGGGTCTGGGGCCCCTGGCTGGGGGTCTGGGCTCTGGGTGGGTCAGTGGCCAGAGGGGCCACTGCAAGGGGATCAACTTACTGGATGGGTAGAGTGTTACCCCACCCGGCATTGTCAGGCCCGGGCTGTTACTATGGTCCTGTTGCATGAAATACTTCCCCGATTCCACCTCCCTGGAACGATTGAGTCTGATCAGGGAAGCCACTTCGGACTGTGGCCAGAGGGGCCACTTACGGTCCCAATGCCCCAAGATCAGAGACAGACTGAGCAGACCAAACCCACACCGGTTTAACTGGGTAGGGACCCAGCCGGACAAGGGGCCGACAGCCCAGAAGAGGGGGGCTGGCAGCTTATCAACGGCTCCGGAGGGAGGAAGGCCCCAGACCAGCTCCTCGGTGGTGCTGGATGCCCCGGACTCAGGGTTCTCGGTTTATAGGGTGGCCGCGGGGCTGTCCCTTCGGAGAGAGTGCCTTCTTCCCCTGGAGATAGATGGGAGGAAGGTCACTGGATACTGGGATACGGGCGCGGAGGTGACGCTGGCCCGGCCCGAGGTGGTGGCCCCAGATCGGGTGGTACCCAACACCTACCTGACCCTAACAGGGGTGGGCGGGACCCCGTTCAAGGTACCTGTGGCGAGGGTACACCTGAAATGGGGGGCCAAGGAGGGCCCCAAGGACATTGGGGTGCACCAGCATTTGCCCACTGAGGTACTGATGGGGGGGGACCTAGAAGACTGGCCCAGTGAGTCCCAGGACACCCTGGTCGTGACCCGTAGCCAGAGCCGGCAAGGGGCGCTACGCCCGGGCCTCGGAGAGGGTGCCTTGCACGGGGCGCAAGACCCTGGCCCAGTGGGGAGGGAGTACCCCAGGACCAGGCGCAGAGAGGCTGCGACCTCAGACACAGACAGCACGAGGGAACAGGTTCCCATTCCTTCCCCAGCGGCTGAGTTCCAGGCCGAGTTACAGAGAGATCCCTCCTTGCGGAAGCTCAGGTACCTGGCCGACCGCAGGGAGGTGCGGACCATGTGGAGAGGTTGCCAGGAGAGGTTCCTGTGGGAGAAGGGGTTCCTGTACCGGGAATGGGCTCCCCCCGGTGAGATGGAGATGTGGGGGATCAGGAGGCAGCTGGTGGTCCCCCAGAAGTATCGCCGCAAGCTACTGTACCTAGCCCATGACATCCCTCTCGCAGGGCACCAGGGAATCCGGCGCACCAGGCAGAGGCTGCTACAGAACTTTTACTGGCCTGGGGTCTTTACAACTGTCCATCAGTACTGCCGGTCCTGTGACCCCTGCCAGCGGGTGGGGAAGGCCCGAGACAAGCGGAAAGCGGCTTTGAGGCCTTTGCCCATCATAGAGGAGCCCTTCCAGAAGGTGGCCATGGACATAGTGGGGCCTCTCAGCAACACAACCCGGTCGGGGAAGAAATACATTCTGGTGGTGGTAGATTTCGCCACCCGTTACCCCGAGGCGGTGCCCTTATCCTCCATTGAAGCAGACACCGTGGCGGATGCGCTGCTGACCATTTTCAGCCGAGTGGGGTTCCCCAAGGAAGTCCTGACAGACCAAGGGTCCAACTTCATGTCGGCCCTGCTCCGGTGCTTGTGGGAGAAATGTGGGGTCCGGCACAGCTGGGCCTCAGCATATCATCCCCAGTCCAATGGGCTGGTGGAGAGGTTCAATGGGACGCTAAAGATGATGCTGAAAACCTTTATGAACCAGCACCCGCAAGACTGGGACAAATACCTACCGCACCTGCTGTTCGCGTACAGGGAAGTGCCCCAGGAGTCTACCGGATTCTCGCCCTTCGAACTGTTATACGGCAGGAGGGTACGGGGGCCCCTGGACCTGATGAGAGACGAATGGGAGGGGGAGGCGGCCCCCGAGGGAGAGTCAGTGGTGGAGTATGTCCTGACCTTCCGAGAGAGACTTACTGAGCTCATGGGCCTGGCCAAGGGAAATCTGGCCAGAGCCCAGAAGAAGCAAAAGGTCTGGTATGACCGCACGGCGCGGGCCCGCGCCTACGCCACGGGGGATCAGGTGATGGTTCTCATTCCCGTGAGGAAAAACAAGCTGCAGGCCGCTTGGGAAGGCCCTTTCAAGGTTGTCAAGCAGCTAAATGAGGTAAATTATGTGGTGGAGCTGTCTAACCGGGCACACCACTGCTGGGTCTACCATGTCAATATGATGAAGCCATATTATGACAGGGGGAATGTGGTGCTGGCCGTGTGTGGACATTGGGAGGAGCAGGGAAGTGACCCTCTAGTAGATCTATTCCCTGAGACAGGAGCTGGCTCCTCCCAAGAAACGATCCCCCTCTCTGATCAGCTAACCCCTACCCAGCAAGCTGAGATCAGAGAGGTGCTGCATCGGTACCGACAGCTGTTTTCCAACCAGCCCTGTCGCACTAATCTGACTGTCCACCGGGTGCAGACAGGAGCGCACCAACCTATAAGATGCTCCCCCTTCCGAGTCACAGGGAAGACAGCTCGGGACCTGGAAAGAGAGGTCAAGGACATGCTGGCTTTGGGGGTGATCCAGCCGTTGTCCAGCCCTTGGGCCTCGCCGGTGGTGCTGGTCCCCAAAAAGGATGGGTCGATCCGGTTCTGTGTGGACTATCGGAAGCTCAACGCCATCACTGTATCTGATGCCTACCCCATGCCCCGGCCGGACGAGCTCCTAGACAAGCTGGGAGGGGCTCGGTACCTTACCACCGTGGATCTTACAAAGGGCTACTGGCAAGTGCCACTGGATGCAGATGCCCGGCTGAAATCTGCCTTCATTACCCCTCTGGGGCTCTACGAGTTCCTGACCCTGCCTTTCGGCCTCAAGGGAGCGCCAGCCACCTTCCAGCGCCTGGTGGATCAGCTACTGAAGGGGATGGAGAGCTTCGCTGTGGCGTATATCGATGACATCTGTGTCTTTAGCCAGACCTGGGAGGACCATGTGTCCCAAGTTAAACAAGTGCTGGACCGACTCCGGGAGGCTGGGCTGACCGTAAAAGCGGAGAAGTGCAAGGTGGGGATGGCTGAAGTGCCCTACCTGGGACACCGGGTGGGGAGCGGCCACCTAAAGCCAGAACCAGCCAAGGTGGAGGTGATCCGGGACTGGCCCGCTCCACAAACTAAAAAGCAGGTCCAGGCCTTTATTGGGATGGCGGGGTACTATCGAAGATTTGTGCCCCATTTTAGCACCATAGCCACCCCCATCACTGAGCTATGCAAGAAGGGGAAGCCAGACAAGGTGGTCTGGACCGAGGAGTGCCAGAGGGCTCTCTGTGCACTGAAGGAGGCTTTGATCAGGGGCCCGGTTCTGGCAAACCCAGACTTTGACAAGCCCTTTCTGGTGTTCACCGACGCCTCAGACATGGGTCTGGGGGCGGTGTTAATGCAGGAGGATGAAACGGGGCAGAGACACCCCATCGTGTATTTAAGCAAGAAGCTGCTACCCCGGGAGCAGAATTATGCGGCCATCGAGAAGGAATGCCTGGCCATGGTGTGGGCCCTCAAGAAACTAGAGCCGTATCTATTCGGGCGACACTTCACCGTGTACACCGACCACTCGCCCCTGACCTGGCTACACCAGATGAAAGGGGCCAACGCCAAGCTCCTGAGGTGGAGCCTGCTCCTGCAGGATTACGACATGGACGTGGTCCATGTGAAGGGAAGTGCCAACCTAATAGCGGATGCGTTGTCCCGGAGAGGGGGCCCTGAACTTCCCCAGGCCACTGGTCAGAGTGACCCCGCTCAGTTCAATCTCGAAGGGGGGAGAGATGTGACGGAGTAGAGAGCGAGATGGATCTGACCTGAGAGGCTGGCTGCATTGGGACAGGCGGCATTGGAAATGCGAGACTTTACCTGAGGCTGTAACATGAGTCAGGATGGGGGTTGGGAGGTGACACCTTTGGCTGGGAGAATGGACAGGCTAGAGGAGGGGCCCCGGGGGAGGGGTAGAGAGGCTGCTGGAGGGTTCGGCTTTTGGTTTTCAGTTTGAAGCTGGGTGGTGAAACGCAGGGAGCCCCAGAGCTGGGGTCTAAGCTCCCTGCCCCCCCCAGAAGGCCCAGTTGAGGGGTCCTGGTCATACTTACAAGCTCTGTTTGGACTCTTTCCTGACAACCCTAATAAACCTTCTGTTCTACTGGCTGGCTGAGAGTCACATTGAATCCCGGGAAGAGGGGTGCAGGACCTGACTCCCCCACACTCCGTGACATGGGGGGGGTCTGGGGCCCCTGGCTGGGGGTCTGGACTCTGGGGGGGGGTCTGGGGCCCCTGGCTGGGGTCTGGGCTCTGGGGAGTCTGGGCTCTGGGGGGGGTCTGGGGCCTCTCGCTGGGGGTGTGGGCTCGGGGGGGGGGGGGTCTAGGGCGCCTGGCTGGGGGTGTGGGCTCTGGAGGGGTCTGGGGCCCCTAGCTGGGGGTGTGGGCTCTGGCTCGGGTCTGGGGCCGCTGGCTGGGGGTGTGGGCTCTAGGGCTGGTCTGGGGCCCCTGACTGGGTGTCTGGGCTCTGGCTGGGGGTCTGGGGCACCTGGCTGTGGGTCTGGGCTCTGGGGGATGTCTGGTCTGTGACGAACTAGGACTGTTGTTAAGGTTTCCCTGAGTACTGTGTGAGTGCCTCGGTTTCCCCTATGCGGTGCTTGAGTATCTAGGTGGTGGGACAACGGTGCATGATTGTTACAAAGCCCTAGAAGGCAGAGGCCTGGACACAGAGAATGGCTCTGTCTCCTGGCAAGAGATGGCCCGGCCCCTTCCCCGGCAAAGGTATGAGCTGAAGGTGTGGGAACAAAGGGATCAGGTGACCTCCTGGCCCGGGAAGCAGACAAAGGGGGAGGAGGGGCTGGTTAGTTTCAGTTTGGAGCTCGCTTGGGAAGAGGAGGGGAGGGGGGCAGACTGGGTCTGGCCTCCCTGCCCCATTAGGAGCTGTGGGGCAAAATGCAGGGAGCCCCCAGGCTGGGGTCTAAGCTCCCTGGCCCCCGGAAGGACCCGACTGAGGGGTCCTGGATGTACTGATGTTAGCCAAATGGGCTCGTTTCCCCCTGGAGCTGCCCAATTACCCCAAGGAGGCACGGAGAGACAAGAGGACAGATACCAGACCCTTTATTAGTCAGTCAGCTGAGAAGGTGCTCTACTCGGCTAGGGCCCAAGAAAGAGACACACCTTACAAGCACAACTGGGCTTCTTTTATACAGAGAGACAAACAACTTAGCGTGTCTAAATTCTGCTAACCCATGCATTGTATAAATTCAGTTCTAGTAGTAATCAGGATACATCTATTTAGCTTCCCGTGCTTCACATTCCTTTCCCAGGGTCGGGGGCATCCGATCAACCCCCTCCCCTTGTCCATATATCTTCTATACATCCTGTATACGTACAGCTTCATGCATGGGAAACAACAGAGAGGACTTAGATAAGCATGTTTACTAGGATAACAAGCAGAAGCCGAGATAAGCATGTTTTTCAGTTTTTGGGCCTAACAAGATCCCCCCTAAAAAGCATTTTGAGAGCCTTATGGCCCCCAATCCTCAGCCTTCACTGGCTGATATACGGCCATCATTCGTTGGTGTATAATTTGATTAGCCATTCGTCGGACTAATGCAACTACACAGGGAGCAAAGCAAGCTAGGGTTAATAGGGTTGTAATAAAGAGTATAAAGAGAAGAAGGCCTTCTCGGAGCCATCCCAGTTGCGGTAACCAGGACGTGAACCAGTCCATATTCCACCCACCCCATGTTTGGGAGCTTCCAGCGGTCAATGCGGGATCAACGGACCGCCTCTCCCTAATCAAGTCGTCATATACCTTAATTCCTAATTTATTTCCCTGAATTTGGGGTAATAGAAAGAACAAGGGCCTAATGTACCCAACATAACATATTCCTGACCAATTTGGAGGCAATCTTCGATAAACGTATTGCCCACATATCCAGTAATGGCCTTTTAGGGCCCATTGTCCATTCGCAAAGGGGCCATCCCAGGTCTCGGGGTAGTCCTCGGGGCCCGGTTCTTCATAATACAAAGGGTTACCCGTCTCCAGGGGCCCCCCTAGTACAATAGATGTACCGTCAGGATTACAATAGTCACATTTCCATGCCCCGGCCCCTTCCCTCCAAGTACAATTACAACCAAATCTAGGGCTATTGGGAGTAGACCAAAAATGGTTAAAATGGGTTACCCGAGTTCCATTAGAGTGTTGCCATGCCCACTGATACCAGCGTACCACGTGGTCCTTGCTAGTGGTATTGTCTCGCTAGCAACTTGCATACAGGCCATCGAAGAACCTATCCCGTGCTACCGCCTTGCAACCTTCACCCGAAGGGTGTTGGGCAGAACATTTTACCCAACTATTATTGGTAAGTGTGACGAACTAGGACTGTAGTTAAGGTTTCCCTGAGTACTGTGTGGGTGCCTCAGTTTCCCCTATGCGGTGCTTGAGTATCTAGGTGGTGGGACAACGGTGCATGATTGTTACAAAGCCCTAGAAGGCAGAGGCCTGGACACAGAGAAGGGCTCTGTCTCCTGGCAACAGATGGCCCGGCCCCTTGCCCGGCCAAGGTGAGAGCTGAAGGTGTGAGAACAAAGGGATCAGGTGACCTCCTGGCCCGGGGAAGCAGACAAAGGCGGAGGAGGGTGTGACGGGTTGGGGCCACAGAGACCTGCTTGGTGCTGCCACCTGGTGTGCCAAGGTTACTTCTGCCCCTGCTTCCAGGCCTTTTCCAGCTTGGGACTCCCGAATCCTGTCTGTTTTAAGCCAGATTCCACTGATCTGCTGCAAACACAGACCCAGGTCCGAACCAAGCCCACTCACCACTGTAAGGCCCCTGGAAGCGCTCTTGCCTTTGACACCCAGTTGCTCAACTCCAAGGAGGCTCAAACCCTTAATGAATCCGTTTTACCCTGTATAAAGCTTATACAGGGTAAACTCATAAATAGTTCGCTTTCTATTTCAAAGATAGAAAGGTATGCACACCTGTTCACTTTCCCAAGGCACTAACGCGTACACAAGGAAACTTAATAAGTAAAAAGTGATTTTAATAAGTACAAAAATTAGGATGTAAGTGAGTTCAATTAGTGACAAACAGAACAAAGTGAATTACCGAATAAAATAAAAGAGAACACGCAGTTCTATGTCTAATCACCCTGTGTACAGATAAACCCCTCACTGGGTCCAACAATCACTCACCCCCCTAATGTCTTTGTCCTCTGTTCAGTCTCTTTCAGGTCTCCTTGGGGGGTGGAGAGCTTCTTCCTTTAGCCAGCTCAAGACAAAATGGAGGGGTTTCCTCGGGGTTTGAATAGATTTTCTCCTCTGGGTGGACACCCCTCCCTCTCCCTGTGTAGCATCCAGTTACCAAATGGAGTTGGGGTCACATGGACCAGTCACCTGCCCAACTCAGTTCCAGACCAGCCACATTTCTGGCAAAGTTCAAATGTGGATTGGTGACTGCAAGTTCTATTGTCTGTTAAGTGCTTCTTGATTGGGCACTTAACCTGCACATTCCTTTCTCAAGAAATACAACCGATATTCATAACTTCAACTACAACAATGATACATGCATACAAACAGGAGGAATAAATTCAGTAGGTCATAACTTTCACAGAGATATGTTACATGGCACATGTAGCATAAAACATATTCTAGTTACATATATACATTTATAAGCATCTCCCCATAAAGTTTTATGGGGAACAGCGTCACAGAGGGGTTAGAGGGTTTGAGTTGGTAGCGTGGCCGGAGAAGAGGCGAGCGAGGCAGACAGGGTCTGGCCTCCCTGCCCCGGTTGGAGCTGTGGGGCGAAATGCAGGGAGCCCCAAGCTGGGGTCTAAGCTCCCTGCCCCCCGGAAGGACCCGACTGAGGGGTCCTGGATGTACTGGCAAGCTCTGGTTGGACTGTGTTCCCGGCATCTCTAATAAACCTTCTGTTCTACTGGCTGGCTGAGACTCCCAGTGAATCCGGGGAAGAGGGGTGCAGGGCCGGACTCCCCTATACTCCGTGACAACTGGTGGCAGCGGCGGGACGTTCTGCACCCCGTGAACGGCGCTTCCTGCAGTAAGTAACTGGGGAGCAGTAGAAAGAAGGGGTGCTAACGAGGACCAGGCGTGCTGAAGGCCCACAGAGGAGCGGTTTCGGGGAGCGGAGGAGCTACGCTTAACCCCTGGGAGTGTGTGACCAGCGAGAAGGACTGTGCAATGATGGGGTCCCCCTGGGCTCTGCAGTGAGCAGTCCCAGGGGCGGAGGAGCCTGCGGCTTGGCCCTGGGAGAGAGAAGGAATTTTGCAGTGACAGGGTTCCCCTGGGGGTGCCGTGAGTGGACCCAGGGGCGGAGGAGCTGCAACTCGACCCTAGCAAAGAGGCGGTGACCTGGAGAAGGGCTGGCACACTTGGGGTTCTTCCTGGAAACCGTGGGGAGCTAAGAGCACACAGGCCTGCGAGTCCACAGCAAACTTGGGAGCAGTGAAGTGATGGCGTATCGCCTTCTCTTTAAGAAGAGCATTGTAACCCTGTGCAAAAAGAGAGGGCTACCCATTGGAAAGCTCACTAAAGCCCAGTTAATCACGCGGCTGGAGGAAGATGACCATTCCAGGGAGCAGATTCCTGACCCCAATGGGGCTACAGCAGGATCTGGGAGCAGCTGGAGTGATAGCCTGGCATCCCCAAGAGTCTGGTCCGCAACCAGACGGGGGTCTTCACGATCGGGTTCCCCAGCAGGGGATCGGAGACGGATGGGACTGGAGCTGAGTCCGAGAGAGCAAGAGGACGGTGAGAGACAGCAAGAGCCCGAGAAAGACCTACAGAAGAAGCAGCAGCGTGAACTTGCGGTGGTGGAACTGAGAGGCATAGGGGACTGGCCAGGGGTAAGTGGGGACAGATCCCGGGGTGCCAGCTCCGCAGGGAACCTCGATCCTAAATTGCTGCCCCTGGTTAAGGAGGGTGGGGATGTGGAGGCCCACCTCACTGCCTTGGAGCAGGCTGGTGATTGGAACCAGGGAGACCCTGCGGAAAAGCCCCGGGATCTAACCCCCTTGCTGGGTCCCAAGGCCATAAACTCCACCAGCCAGAAGGGTGGGATGGTGGACGGATTTCCACTCCTGGCCCTGGACTCAAGCCCTATGGACCCCCAGTGGAAGCGGAAGCTGATGGTCAATGGAGAGACATTCGGGGGGTGGCAAGACCCCGGGACAGAGAGAATTGTGGTCAGGCCCCGGGTGGTGCACCCCCACCAGCTGCTGGGGGGCTGTGTGACCTGGGTGAGGGTCCCAGGGACGGACCCATTCGCCCTGCCTATGGCCCAGATCCCTGTGCAGACCCAGGAGGGGTCGGGCTGGCTGGTGGTTGGGGGTCTCCAGGATATCAGCGGTGAGGTGCTGTTGGGGGGTGACTGTGTATCTTTGGGACAGGATCCAGGCCCTGTAACGGCCGAGGATTTGAATTTGAACTCAGGAAACCAATTGGCTAAGAGGGAAATGGTCAGTGAAAATGCAAATGACCTGGCTGGCAGGGGGGAGGAGCTGCCAGGCACCGGTTACCTGCCTGCCTGTAACCAGACCCCTAGGGCGGGGTGGGTCAGAGAGATGCTCCCCCTGCACAATGGAGAGGTGGCTCACGCTGGCTCTGATGCTGTTACCAAAGCAGCGAGCTCGCTGCCTGGCCCCACAGGGACAGCCAGGGCAGCGCTGAGCCCAGGGGGAGCAGAGACCCCAGCTGAGTGGGGGAACACACAGGCAGGGCAGGACGGCTGCCAACCAGGCTTGCCTGGTCCAGAGGTGCTGCCGGGAAGTGATTCCACGGCAGGGAGGGAGCCACCAGGGACAGGGCTCAGTGGGGCGGTGACCCCAGGCCTGGCCAGTGAGCTGCAGAGGGATCCCGCCTTGGAGAAGCTAAGGGAACTTGCTGGCCACAGCGCTGCAAACCCCCTTGGGGAAGACTGCAGAGACAGATCCCTGTGGGAGAAGGGATTCCTGTGCCGGGAATGGGCTTCCCAAGGGGAAGTAGAACTGCGGGGAATGAGGAGGCAGCCGGTGGGGCACCCGAAGTATCATCACCGGCTATTGTACCTGGTCCAGGGTAAGGGAGAAGATCCCTGGAGGTCCCTGCCCATCAGGGAGGAACCTTTCCAGAAGGTGGCTATGAATGGGGTGGGCCCCCTCAGCAGGGCAACCCAGTCGGGGAAGAAGTACATTCGGGTGGTGGTAGATTTTGCCACCCGCTACCCCGAGGCGGTGCCCTTATCCTCCATTGAAGCAGACACCGTGGCGGATGCGCTGCTGACCATTTTCAGCCGAGTGGGGTTCCCCAAGGAAGGCCTGACAGACCAAGGGTCCAACTTCATGTCGGCCCTGCTCCGGTGCTTGTGGGAGAAATGTGGGGTCCGGCACAGTTGGGCCTCAGCATATCATCCCCAGTTCAACGGGCTGGTGGAGAGAGTTCAGGGGACCGTGAGGCTGATGTTGAAGACTTGCATAAATCAGCATCCACAGGACTGGGACAAGTACCTGCCCCACCGATGGCACAGGGAGGTGCCCCAGGAATCACCAGGGGGCTTCCCTTTCAAGCTGTGGTATGGGAGGAGAGTAAGGGGACCCCTAGAACCGGTAAGGGACAATTGGGAGGAGAATGGGGAAGACCCCCTGATGGATCTCTCCCCTGAGATGGGAGCCCATCCTTCCATCAGGTGTCCCCCAGTCAGAGTAACTGGGAAAAGAGCCCAGAACCTGGAGAGAGAGGCCAAGGACAGGCTGGCTTTAGAGGTGAACCAGTCATTCAACAGCCCAGGGCTGGCCAAGGTGGAGGCGATCAGAGTTTGGCCTGTTCCCCAGACCAAGAAACAGGTCCAGGCCTTTAGCGGGATGGTGGGATACTACCAGAGGTTTGTACCCCCCTTTAGCTCCCTAGCTGCCCCCATCACAGAGCTAGGTAAGAAGGGGAAGCCAGACGAGGCAGTCTGGACCGAGCAGGGCCAGAGGGCTCTCTGTGCGCTGAAGGAGGCTCTAATCCAGGGCCCTATAGATCGAGTACACCCAGACGGGGCCAAGCCCTGTACAGTGTTCACCAAAGCCTCAGACACAGGGCTGGGCGTGGTGCTGATGCAGGCCTATGAGAAGCGGGGGAGACGCCCCATCGGGTATCTGAGCAAGGAGCTGCTGCCCTGGAGGCAGAACGGTCCGGCCATAGAGAGGGAATGCCTGGCCATGGGGCAGGCCCTTAAGAAGCAGCAGCTGGATCTATTTGGGTGGCGCTATACAGTGTATATTCACCACTTTGCCCCGACGTGGCTGCATCCAGGAAAAGGGGCCGATGCCGAGCGGCTGGTGACACAGACACGTGGTCAGAGAGGGGACCAGATCAAGGGGGAGGAGGGATAGCTCAGTGGTTTGAGCATTGGCCTGCTAAACCCAGGGTTGTGAGTTCAATCCTTGAGGGGGCCATTTAGGGATCTGGGGCAAAAATTGGGGATTGTTCCTGCTTTGAGCAGGGGGTTGGACTAGATGATCTTCTAAGGTCCCTTCCAACCCTGATATTCTATGATTCTATGATTCTTAACCAGGAGAGCCCGAACTACAGCCCTCCAGACTGGAGCGCTGGGAAAAGAGCTCATCTCAGCTTGAACCCCAGGGGTTTGGGGATGGAAAAAGGGCACGGGCCGCATAACCCTTCCCACATGCGGCCTGCGGGTGCCATCCAGCCCACCCGACCTAAGGGAGCTCGTCGAACTGTAACGGCCTGGTGTGACCGGGTTCGAACTTCCCCAGGTCACTAGCTAAAGTGACCCCGCTCAGTTCAGTCTCAAAGGGGGGAGAGATGTGACGGAGTAGAGAGCGAGATGGATCTGACCTGAGTGACAACTGCATTAGGACAGGCTGCATTGGAAATGCGAGACTTTACCTGAGGCTGTAACATGAGCCAGGACGGGGGTTGGGAGGTGACACCTTTGGCTGGGAGAATGGTAACAGGCTAGAGGAGGGGCCCCGGGGGAGGAGAGAGAGACTGCTGGAGGGTTTGGCTTTTGGGTTTCAGTTTGAAGCTGGCTGGAGAAGAGGGGAGAGAGGCAGACAGGGTCTGGCCTCCCTGCCCCGGTTGGAGCTGTGGGGCGAAATGCAGGGAGCCCCAAGCTGGGGTCTAAGCTCCCTGCCCCCCGGAAGGACCCGACTGAGGGGTCCTGGATGTACTGGCAAGCTCTGGTTGGACTGTGTTCCCGGCATCTCTAATAAACCTTCTGTTCTACTGGCTGGCTGAGACTCCCAGTGAATCCGGGGAAGAGGGGTGCAGGGCCGGACTCCCCTATACTCCGTGACAGTAAGCTTTACATGGGTGTGGTTCCATCGCCCCTGATATTTAGAACAGTCATACGGGCGACCATAGGGATCCCAGCAATCAAACCCTGGGGATAGAGTCCAATCGCACTTACTTTCTCCCTCTCGCCTTGTCCGATTAAGGCAAAGAATACCCATTCCATAAGAATAAAAGCCGCCAGGGGCTACTATCCTCAGTCCAAACTCCTGTTCCATCGTGGACTATGCTCAAAGTACTGAGCCACCATTTGGGCTGTACTGGCTGGGCTACCCAAGGCCATTCATTTAATTCCCCTGGGCCTCCACACACCCATGAGTTACTGAGGTTAAAGGAGTTTGCTATTGTCTCCCCCAGCTGAAAAAACCTATTTTCCCAACCATAATAGTGATGGAAGTACATAAACAGAGATATTAACAACAACTTCATTATCTTTTTCTAAACAGTCCCTTTAGTCCGTCCAGCTGCTGATACTCCCAGGTGGAGTCTTCGCCTGTGCCACCCCGGGCGTCCGGAGCCGGGGCGGGCAGAGGGCTGGTGTCCTCTTCCGATGATTCAGTCTCCGGGTTAGGGTTCAGAAACCGCTTTACCCGCGTATGGTGTGTCCATTTGTCACTTCCAAGAACTTTAACTGCAGCTTGGCTGATGAGCGAGACAGTGTGCGGGCCGTCCCACCGTGGTGTAAGGGGGTCACGCTTCCACTTCTTGACAAGGACCTGATCACCGTTCTGGAACGGGTGCACGGGCTGATCCAAGGGAAGGGCCTGAAAAGGCACCGCGTATCGATGCAGCTGTAACGAAACAGATTGCAGCCCAGAGACCTGTTTCCATAAGGAGTCCTTCCCCGTTTCCCAGTTTACATCCTCCCGGAACCCCGGGATAAGGATTCGGGGAGGGAACCAGAAGACCAGTTCAAATGGTGAAAGCTTAAGACCCTTACGCGGGGCCCTTCTAATGCGGGTAAGGGCGAGCGGCAGCGCATCAAGCCACTTTAAACTAGACTCTGTGCATAGTTTAGTGAGGGTATCCTTGAGAGTTCTATTCATTCTTTCTACCTGACCCGAGCTCTGTGGCCTCCAGGGTGTATGCAACTTCCATTGTATACCGAGTGTCTGGGACACCTGTTGGACCACTTGTGAGGTAAAGTGGCTTCCCTGATCAGACTCAATCGTTCCAGGGAGGTGGAATCGGGGAAGTATTTCATGCAACAGGACCTTAGTAACAGCCCGGGCCTGACAATGCCGGGTGGGGTAACACTCTACCCATCCAGTAAGTTGATCCACAAATACAAGTAAGTATTTATAACCCCTGCAAGGGGCATTTCTGCAAAGTTAACTTGCCACCTCTGGAAAGGGTATGTGGCCCATGGCCGGCCTCCCATTGGGGCGGGAGGGCCACACCCCTTTTGGTTGGTTCGTTGACAAACAGGGCAATTACTAACAATTCTCTGGGCTTCCACATGCATGCCCAGCCCCTTAAGGGATCGGGTGGCCAAATCAACCATTGCCCCCGACCCCATATGTCCCTCTTTATGCACGTGCCGAAGAATTTCCTGAAGCACTGGTCGGGGGACAAAAATTTCCCCCCGGTAATTTCCACCATCCAGAAGGAACCTGCCGGGCCCCCGCAGCCTACGCGTGGCATACTTCCTCAGCTGTGTATTGGGGAGGGGGGGTTTTAGCTTCTGTATCTTGAACCAAGAGGAGCCACGAGGCCCCTTCCCGTGCGGCCTCCTTTGTGGCCTGATCAGCCAATTGATTATATCTACGCTGTTCGGCCTCCGGGGCCCTTCCAAGGTCACGCACATGTATTACGGCAATCCGGAGGGGAAGCATCAGGGCCTCAAGAAGTCTTTTGATGAGGCTCCCATGTGAAATTCTTTGGCCTGACACTGTGATAAATCCCCTTTCTCTCCACAGGGTCCCGTGAGCATGTACCACCATGTAGGCATAGCGACTATCAGTAAACAGGTTAATAGTTTTCCCGGTCCCCAACCAGAGAGCCTCAATAAGAGCCACTAGTTCCGCCGCTTGGGCGGACAAATTAGGGCTAAGTTTAAACTTGTGTGCTTCTTTGCCCTTAATTACTACTGCTGCTCCGGTATACCGCTTGCCATCTATCACATAACTGGACCCGTCAACGTACTCTTCAATTTCAGGGTTGGGCCAAGGCAAGTCCGAGAGATCAGGGCGGGGTTTGGTTTCCTGTTGCAAGACTTCAATACAGTCATGAGTGGGGCTAGCCTCATGGGAAATTCGAGGATCGGGCAATAGGGTAGCTGGGTTGAGGGAGCTAACTGTCCTAAAGGTTAAGTTAGGGGCTAGCAAGAGCCCTACTTCATATCTGGTATGTCGGCTGGGATTTAGATGCTTTTCCCCTGCACCTGTCCCTAGTATTTGAGGCACCCCGTGGGGGACCACAACCTCAGTGTCCCCCCCAGGGTCAACTTCTCAGCCTCCTGTACAAGGAGAGCGGTTGCTGCAACAGCCCGTAAACAGGCAGGCCATCCCTTGGTGACAGGGTCCAACACCTTTGAGTAGTATCCAATGGGTCACCAGGTTGGTCCCGACCTTTGGCACAGAACTCCAGCAGCCACCCCTCCCCTCTCATGAACGTATAGGGTGAATGGCCTCCATGGGTCTAGGAGGGCTAGAGCGGGAGGCTGAACCAAGGCTTCTTTTAGCTCTCGAAATGCTTTTTCCATCTCTCTGGTCCACGTCCAATGGAGCAGACCCTCTTTAGTTAAGGATTCATATAGTGGTTTGGCTCTTCCCCCGTAGTCAGGGATCCAGAGCCGACAAAAGCCAGTCAGTCCCAGAAATGCCCTTAGTTCTCGGGGGTTTTGGGGCTGAGGGCTATCAAGTATAACCTGGATTCTTTCTTTACCCTGACTACGACTTCCTTGGCACAAGTGATACCCAAGGAAAGTGACCTGCTGCTTAACCAGTTGTGCTTTTTCCTTTGAGACCTTATACCCCTGTGCCCCAAGGTAATTAAGGAGCTCTATAGTTTGCTCTTTACAGGCTGCCTCTGTTTCAGTACTTAAGAGCAAATCATCGCAATACTGGCCTATGTTACATGAAGGGTGTTTAGCCAGGAACGGGGCGAGGTCCCTTCTTAACTGGCTGCCAAAAAATCTCAGGTGCACAGGTAAGTCCTTGTGGGACAACGGTCCAAAGGTATTGAGCTTTGTAGTGGGTATCTGGGTCCTCCCACTCAAAGGCAAACAGTCTCTGAGACTCCAGATCAAGGGGAATGGAAAAGAAGGCATCTTTTAAATCTATGACAGAGAACCAGCTGTGATTTTTGGGAACTTGGCCCAGAATAGTATAGGGATTCGGGACAACTGGATAGGGGGCTTCTATTAACTTGTTAATTTGTCTTAGGTCCTGGACCAACCGATACTGCCCATTAGGCTTAGGCACCCCCATTATCAGAGTATTATATGGGAATGTGCCTTCCCTGAGCCACCCGCACTGCAGAAACTTTTGAATCAGAGGTTTTAACCCGATCCGAGTGGTTAGCTTAAGGGGGTATTGTCGAATTCGGACTGGGCTGCTTCCCTCCTTAAGGGAAATATGCACTGGTGAAGCATTCCCGGCCGAGCGACACCTCCCTTCTCCGCCCAAACCTTAAGGTTAACCCCTGACAGCCAGTTCCCTTCACTCCTCCCCTGGCATTCCGGGGAGTGATTTCTAGCACTTATCAGGGCCATCTGGTAGTTAGAGGATTGCTGAGTCTAACTTCCATAGTCCCTTTGTCAAACGAGATTTCCGCCTGCAGTTTAGTGAGGATATCTCGTCGGAGCTGTGCGATGGGGCCAGAGGGGCTGTAAACAAACTGGTGGGAAATTTGACGGTCCCCTATTTTCACTAGGAGAGGCAAAGTTTTTTCCAAAGCTGTAGTTTGTCCCTCTATCCCTTGGACCATGGCACGTCCCCGAGCTCTACCTCGGGGAGCCTTATTAAGGGGGAGCAAACTAAGGGTGGCCCCAGTATCAATAAGGGCTTCAATAGGGTGGCCCCCCCCCCCCACTTTAACTTTTACCGTGGGATCCAGGCTGTCAGCTTGCGCCGCCCGGAGGGGCCGCTGGGTCCCCCGGCCCCCTTATGGGGAAGATTCCTCCCCTGAACGTCCCGTACCGTTGTAGAGGATGGGAAGGGATGGGGATTTATCTTTACGTTCCCTTCCCATGGCCTGTCGCCGGGGGCATTCATTCTTCCAGTGCCCCTCTTCCTTACAGATAGCGCACTGATTTCGACCCAGGCGAGGGCCCCTCCCCTTCCCAGGTGGCCCTGGCCGTCCCTTAACTTTGTCCCCCCTTTCTTCATATCCTTCTCTTAGGGCCATGGCTAAAACACGGGCCCCTTTCTTCCGCTCCTCATCATCCCTTCGATCATAAACCTTCATGGCAATTTCTAAAAGTTCCTCTATATTTTTGCCCAACGCCCCCTCAAATTTCTGCAACTTCTTTCTAATGTCCTCATAGGACTGTCCAATGAAAAGGGGGGATTAGTACCCGTTTCCCATTGATATCCTCAGGATCGAGGTTTGTGTATCTCTTACAGGTATTACAAAGCCGCTCATAAAAAGCAGCTGGGTTTTCATTTCTTTCCTGTCTTATATTATATATAGGGATATTGGTCCCAATGCCCATCTCGGGTCACAATGCTATGTACAGCTTGTACAATTTCTAGTCTGAGTGTCCCTCCCTCAGGCCATTCCACCCCGAATGTCGTCCATTCAAAAGTACAGAATTTTACAAGATTGTCTTTACATAATACAATTCCATAATCAGCCTGGCATCTAAATGCCTTCCAGTTATCCAGCATACATCCCAGGGGTGTCCCGGAGACAGTACTTTGACCGGACCCCATTATGCTTTAACCCAGAGTTTTCCAAGACAGAGATATCGAGAGGGGGGGGAGGGAAAGGGATCTAGTTCTAACTCAGATATCCGCTGGGTCACGAGGTTCGGCTGACCCCCCTTGCAATCAAGATATCCTGGTCACCGGGTTTCCCCTCGCAGGAGTCTTGGGGCGGCTGAAGTCAGCTTAAGCCTCAGACCTGTCAGCGGCACTCATTCATCTTTCACACAGATCCCTTTAATCAGTTACAATCTCTGTTTCCAACACACCATTAAGAGGAGAAACAAGATTACCCCTCCCAGAAACAAGAGTAACCCCTGAGGTTGCTCCCAGTCCCAATAATTGTTAGAAACGGTACCCTTTAACCAAAAACACAACAACAAGACATTTACAAAGCTACAATAATGTTAATATACCTTCCTGTATACAGGCTGCCTAGGGGATTTCCACTGTCCAACCCACACCTCGGGGGCGTTATTCCTCAAACCCGGGAGGTAAACGCACTTACCGCCCGAAGTGGCCGCGTCCGGCAGTCAGACTTCCCCTTCTTCTGGAGCCATCTTGCTTCCGTGTCCTTCAGAGTTCTCTTCAGAGAGGACGCAGCCGCCCCGGCCGATTGTGACGACCCGAGGCCCGAGCAAACCAACAGCTCGAGGTGGCCACTCCTTGGAATCGCCCTCGGCCGCCGGTCAGCGCCCTCTACAGGGAGAGAAGTCCCTTCGTGGTCGCCATTTGTTAGCCAAATGGGCTCGTTTCCCCCTGGAGCTGCCCAATTACCCCAAGGAGGCACGGAGAGACAAGAGGACAGATACCAGACCCTTTATTAGTCAGTCAGCTGAGAAGGTGCTCTACTCGGCTAGTGCCCAAGAAAGAGACACACCTTACAAGCACAACTGGGCTTCTTTTATACAGAGAGACAAACAACTTAGCGTGTCTAAATTCTGCTAACCCATGCATTGTTTAAATTCAGTTCTAGTAGTAATCAGGATACATCTATTTAGCTTCCCGTGCTTCACATTCCTTTCCCAGGGTCGGGGGCATCCGTCCAACCCCCTCCCCTTGTCCATATATCTTCTATACATCCTGTATACGTACAGCTTCATGCATGGGAAACAACAGAGAGGACTTAGATAAGCATGTTTACTAGGATAACAAGCAGAAGCCGAGATAAGCATGTTTTTCAGTTTTTGGGCCTAACACTGACAAGCTCTGGTTGGACTGTGTTCCTGGCATCTCTAATAAACCTTCTGTTCTACTGGCTGGCTGAGACTCCCAGTGACTCCGGGGAAGAGAGGTGCAGGGCCGGACTCCCCTATACTCCGTGACACCCCCCCAGAGGCCAGACCCCCAGCCAGGGGCCCCAGACCCCCAGCAGAGCCCAGACCCCCAGGCTGTAACATGAGCCAGGCTGTTACCTCAGGCTGTAACATGAGCCAGGACGGGGGTTGGGAGGTGACACCTTTGGCTGGGAGAATGGTAACAGGCGAGAGGAGGGGCCCCGGGGGAGGGGAAGAGAGGCTGCTGGAGGTTTGGCTTTTTGTTTTGAGTTTGGAGCTGGCTTGGGAAGAGGAGGGGAGGGGGGCAGACAGGGTCTGGCCTCCCTGCCCCATTAGGAGCTGTGGGGCGAAATGCAGGGAGCCCCCAGGCTGAGGTCGAAGCTCCCTGCCCCCCGGAAGGACCCGACTGAGGGGTCCTGGATGTACTGACAAGCTCTGGTTGGACTGTGTTCCTGGCATCTCTAATAAACCTTCTGTTCTACTGGCTGGCTGAGACTCCCAGTGACTCCGGGGAAGAGGGGTGCAGGGCCGGACTCCCCTATACTCCGTGACACCCCCCCAGAGGCCAGAACCCCAGCCAGGGGCCCCAGACCCCCAGCCAGGGGCCCCAGACCCCCCCCAGAGCCCACACCCCCAGCCAGGGGCCCCAGGCCCCCCCCAGAGCCCACACCCCCAGCCAGGGGCCCCAGACCCCCCCAGAGCCCGGACCCCCAGCCAGCGGGCCCCAGACCACCCCCAGAGCCCAGATCTCCAGCCAGGGGCCCCAGACCCCCTCCAGAGCCCAGACCCCCAGGCAGGAGCCCCAGACCATACCCCCCCAGAGCCCAGACCCCCAGCCAGGGGCCCCAGACTCCCAGCCAGGGGCTCCAGACCCCCCCCAGAGCTTAGACCTCCAGCCAGGCGCCCCAGACCGCCCCCAGACCCCAGACCCCCAGCCAGGGGCCCCAGACCCCCAGCAGAGCCCAGACCCCCAGGCTGTAACATGAGCCAGGATGTTACCTCAGGCTGTAACATGAGCCAGGACGGGGGTTGGGAGGTGACACCTTTGGCTGCGAGAATGGTAACAGGCGAGAGGAGGGGCCCCGGGGGAGGGGAAGAGAGGCTGCTGGAGGTTTGGCTTTTTGTTTTGAGTTTGGAGCTGGCTTGGGAAGAGGAGGGGAGGGGGGCAGACAGGGTCTGGCCTCCCTGCCCCATTAGGAGCTGTGGGGCGAAATGCAGGGAGCCCCCAGGCTGGGGTCTAAGCTCCCTGCCCCCCGGAAGGACCCGACTGAGGGGTCCTGGATGTACTGACAAGCTCTGGTTGGACTGTGTTCCTGGCATCTCTAATAAACCTTCTGTTCTACTGGCTGGCTGAGACTCCCAGTGACTCCGGGGAAGAGGGGTGCAGGGCCGGACTCCCCTATACGCCGTGACACCCCCCCAGAGGCCAGACCCCCAGCCAGGGGCCCCAGACACCCAGCCAGGGGCCCCAGACACCCCCCCAGAGCCCACAGCCCCAGCCAGGGGCCCCAGACCCCCCCAGAGCCAGGACCCCCAGCCAGGGGGCCCCAGACCACCCCCAGAGCCCAGATCTCCAGCCAGGGGCCCCAGACCCCCTCCAGAGCCCAGACCCCCAGGCAGGAGCCCCAGACCATACCCCCCCCCGAGCCCAGACCCCCAGCCAGGGGCCGCAGACCCCCAGCCAGGGGCTCCAGACCCCCCCCAGAGCTTAGACCTCCAGCCAGGCGCCCCAGACCCCCCCCAGACCCCAGACCCCCAGCCAGGGGCCCCATACCCCCAGCCAGCGGCCCCAGACCACCCCCCAGAGCCCACACCCCCAGCCAGGGGCCCCAGACCCCCCCAGAGACCAGACCCCCTAGCCGGGGGCCCCAGACCAGATCCCCCCCCCGGAGCCCAGACCCCCAGCCATGGGCCCCAGACCCCCCCAGAGACCAGACCCCCTAGCCGGGGGCCCCAGACCAGATCCCCCCCCCCAGAGCCGAGACCTCCAGCCAGCGCCCCCAGAACCCCCCCCAGAGCCCACACCCCCAGCCAGGGGCCCTAGACCCCCATCCAGGGGCCCCAGACCCCCCCCCAGAGCCCACACCCCCAGCCAGGGGCCCCAGACCGGACCCCCCCGAGAGCCCAGACCCCCAGCGGGGGCCACAGACCCCCAGCCAGGGGCCCCAAACCCTCCACAGAGCCCAGACCCCCAACCAGGGGCCCCAGACCACCCCCAGAGCCCACACCCCCAGCCAGGGGCCCCAGACCCCCCAAAGAGCCCACACCCCCAGCTAGGAGCCCCAGACACCTCCAGAGACCACACCCCCAGCCAGGCGCCCTAGACCCCCCCAGAGCCCACACCCCCAGCGAGGGGCCCCAGACACCCCCCAGAGCCCAGACCCCCCCCAGAGCCCAGCCCCCAGCCAGGGGCCCAAGACCCCCAGCCAGGGGCCCAGACCCCCCCCAGATCCCCGACCCCCAGCCAGGGGCCCCAGACCCCCCCTAGAGCCCAGCCCCCCAGCCAGCGGCCCCAGACACCCCCCAGAGCCCAGCCCCCGAGCCAGGGTCCCCAGACACGCTCCCAGAGCCCGAAACCCCAGCCAGGGCCCCCAGACCCCCACCAGAGCCCACTCCCCCAGCCAGGGGCCCCAGACTCTCCCAGAGCCCAGACCCCCAGCAAGGGGCGCCAGACCCCCCCAGAGCCCAGACCCCCAGCCAGGGCCCCCAGACCCCCCCTCGAGCCCACACCCCGAGCCAGGGTTCCCAGACCCCCCCCAGAGCCCAGACCCCCAGCCAGGGGCCCCAGACCCCCCCCAGAGACCAGCCCCCCAGCCAGCGACCCAAGACCCCCCCAGAGCCCAGACCCCCAGCCAGGGCCCCAGACCCCCCCATAGCCCACACCCCCAGCCAGGGGCCCCAGACCCTGTCACGGTGTATTGGGGAGTCTGGCCCTGCACCCCTCTTCCCCGGAGTCACTGGGAGTCTCAGCCAGCCAGTAGAACAGAAGGTTTATTAGAGATGCCAGGAACACAGTCCAACCAGAGCTTGCAGTACATCCAGGACCCCTCAGTCGGGTCCTTCAGGGGGGCAGGGAGCTTAGACACCAGCCTGGGGGCTCCCTGCATATCGCCCCACAGCTCCAAATAGGGAAAGGAGTCCAGACCCTGTCTGCCACCCTCCCCTCCTCTTCTCAAGCCAGCTCCAAACTGAAAAACACACAGACAAATACTCCAGGAGGCTCTTCCCCTCCCCCCGGGGCACCTCCTCTCGCCTTTTGTCCGTTCTCCCAGCCAAAGGTGTCACCTCCCAACCCCTGTCCTGGCTCATGTTACATCCCCAGGTAAAGTCTGCCTTTCCTAATGCAATGCCGCAGGTCCCAGGGAACCTCCCCCACAAACCTCCCAGGTTGAATCCACCTCACTCTCTACTCCATCACAGACCCCCAGCCAGGGGCCCCAGACCGCCCGCAGAGCCCAGACCCCCAGCCAGGGGCCCCAGATGCCCCCCAGGGTCCACACCCCCAGCCAGGGGCCCCAGACCCCCCCCCAGAGCCCGGACCCCCAGCCAGGGGACCCAGACCCCCCCAGAGCCCAACCCGCCAGCCAGGGGCCCCAGACCCCCCCAGACCCCTCAGCCTGAGGCCCCAGACCAGACCCACCCCCACATCCCAGACCCCCAGCCAGGGGCCCCAGACACACCCCCAGAGCCCAGACCTCCAGCCAGGGGCTCCAGACCCCCCACAGAGCCCAGACACCCAGCCAGGGGCCCCAGACCCCCCAGAGCCTAGACCCCCATCCAGGGGCCCCAGACCCCCAGCAGAGCCCAGACCCCCAGGCAGGGGCCCCAGACCCCCCCGCGAGAGTCCAGACCTCCCGCTCAGGGGCCACGGAGCCCAGACCCCCCCCAGAGCCCAGACCGCCAGCCTGGGGCCCCAGAGCCCCCCCAGAGCCCACACCCCCAGCCAGGGGCCCCAGACCCCCCCCCAGAGCCCAGACCCCCAGCCAGGGGCCCCAGACCGCCAGACAGAGGCCCCAGACCCCCCCCGGAGCCCAGACCCCCAGCCAGGGGCCCCAGACCCCCCCGGAGCCCAGACCCCCAGCCAGGGGCCCCAGACCCCCAGCCGAGCCCAGACCCCCAGCCAGGTGCCCCAGAGCCCCCCAGAGGCCAGACCCCCCAGCCAGGGGCCCCAGACACCCCCAGAGGCCAGACCCCCAGCCAGGGGCCCCAGACCCCCAGCCAGGGGACCCAGACCACCCCCCAGAGCCCGGACCCCCAGCCAGCGACCCCAGACCCCCCCCAGACTCCAGACCCTCAGCCAGGGGCCCCAGACACCCCCAGAGCCCAGACCCCCAGCCAGGGGCCCCAGCCCCCAACCAGAGCCCAGCCCCCCAGCCAGGGGCCCCAGACCCCCCCAGAGGCCCGGAACCCCAGCCAGGGGCCCCAGACCCACCCCAGAGCCGACACCCCAAGCCAGGGGCCCCAGACCCCCCAGAGCCCAGACCCCAACCAGGAGCCCCGTACCTCCCCCAGAGGTCACAACCCCAGCCACGGACCCCAGACCCCCCCCCCAGAGCCCACACCCCCAGCCAGGGGCCCCAGACCCCCCAGAGCCCAGACCCCAACCAGGAGCCGCGTACCCACCCCAGAGCTCACAACCCCAGCCACGGACCCCAGACCCCCCCCAGAGCCCACAAACCAAGCCTGGGGCCCCAGGCCCCCACCCAGAGCCCAGCCCCCCAGCCAGGGGCCCCAGACCCCCCCAGAGCCGGGAACCCCAGCCAGGGGCCCCAGACCCCTACCAGAGCCCGGACCCCCAGCCAGGGGACACAGACACCCCCCAGAGCCCAGCCCCCAGCCAGGGGCCGCATACCCCCCCCCAGAGCCCAGATCCCCAGCCAGGGGCCCCAGACCCTCCCCATAACCCACAACCCCAGCCAGGGGCCCCAGACACCCCCCAGAGCCCAGACCCCCAGCCAGGGGCCCCAGACCCCCCCCAGAGCCAAGACCCCCAGCCAGGGGCCCCAGACCCCCCCAGAACCCACACCCCCACCCAGGGGCCCCAGACAACCCTGCAGAGCCTACACCCCCAGCCAGGGGCCCCAGACAACCCTGCAGAGCCTACACCCCCAGCCAGGGGCCCCAGACCCTCCCCCATAGCCCACACCCCCAGCCATGGGCCCCAGACCCCCCCCCAGAGCCCACACCCCCAGCCAGGGGCCCCAGACCCCCCCCCCAAGTGCCCAGACACCCCCAGAGCCGAGCCCCCAGCCAGGGGCCCAGACCCCCACACAGAGCCCATACCCCCCCAGAACCCAGACCCCCAGCCAGGGTCCCCAGACCCCCCGCAGAGCCCACACCCCCAGCAAGGGCCCCCAGACACCCCCCAGAGCCCAGAGCCCCAGCCAGGGGCCCCAGACTGCCCCCAGAGCCCAAGCCCCGAGCCAGGGGCCCCAGACACCCCCAGAGCCCAGACCTCCAGCCAGGGGCCCCAGACTGCCCCCATATCCCAGACCCCCAGCCAGGAGCCCCAGACCCCCCCCCCCAGAGCCCAGACCCCCAGCCAGGGGACCCAGACCCCAGCCAGAGCCCACACCCCCAGCCAGGGGCCCCAGACCCCCCCCAGAGCCCAGACCCCGCCAGAGCACAGCCCCCAGCCAGGTGCCCCAGATCCCCCAGAGCCCAGCCCCCCAGCCAGGGGCCCCAGACCTCCCCAGAGGCCAGCCCCCAGCCAGTGGCCCCAACCCCCCCCCAGAGCTCAGACCCCCAGCAAGGGGCCCCAGACCCCCCCCCCAGAGCCCAGAACCCCAGCCATGGGCCCCAGACCCCCCCAGAGCCCAGACCCCCGCCAGGGGCCCCAGACCACCCCCAGAGCCCTGACCCCCAGCCAGGGGCCCCAGACCCCTCCCATAGCCCACACCCCCAACCAGGGACCCCAGACCCGCAGAGCCCACACCCCCAGCCAGGGGCCCCAGACCCCCCCCCCCCAAATCCCAGACACCCCCATAGCCCAGCCCCCAGCCAAGGGTCCCAGACCCTTCCCAGAGCCCAGACCCCACCAGAACCCAGCCAGGGGCCCCAGACACCCCCAGATCCCGGACCCCCAGTCAGGGGCCCCAGACCCCCCCCCCAGAGCCCACACCCCCAGCCAGGGGCCCCAGACTCCCCCCACAGCCCACACTCCCAGCCAGGGGCCCCAGACCCCCCCCAGAGCCCACACCCCCAGCCCAGTGGCCCCAGACCCCCCCCCCCCCCAGAGCCCAGACAACCCCAGAGCCCAGCCCCCAGCCAGGGGCCCCAGACCCCTCCCAGAGCCCAGACCCCCCCAGAACCCAGCCAGGGGCCCCAGACACCCCCAGAGCCCGGACCCCCAGTCAGGGGCCCCAGACCCCCCCCCCCCCCCCGCCCAGAGTCCCCACCCCCAGCCAGGGGCCTTTGAGAATGCCTGGCAGGTTGCACAAGGTTGACCCTGCAGACAAGATCCAGTATCTCACCCCCTTACTAGACCCTGCAAGCCTGGACGTGTACGGCCGAATGAAAGAGACGGAGACTGGGGACTATGAACTGTTCAAAAAGGCCCTGCTCTGCGAGCTTGGGCTGACTCCCGAGATGTACCGTCAAAGGTGTACCGTCAGCGAAAAAACCCCTGAGATCACGTACCTACAAACTGGCCAACCGGATACATGGATACGCCCGCAAGTGGACCGCTGGGGCCCAAACTATGGAGGACCTGCTCGAACTATTCGTACTGGAACAACTGTATGAACTGTGCCCATCAGACCTGAAGGTATGGTTGATGGACAAAAATCCAGGGAGGCCGCAGCACGCAGGGCGGCTGGCCGACCAGTTCATGAACAGTCGGTCAAGGGGTGGCAGGGAGGAATCCCTAAGGAGCAGGCCCACCCTGAGGCAGCAAGAGAGTCACCACGGGACCCACCAAAGGGGAAATAGGGAGAACCCCTCCCGAGGGGAACCTCCGACACCAGAACCAACCGACCTGCTCGAGGGGACCAACGGGACATGAGCTGCTATCACTGCGGCCAGAGGGGCCACTTACGGTCCCAATGCCCCAAGATCAGAGACAGACTGAGCAGACCAAACCCACACCGGGTTAACTGGGTAGGGACCCAGCCGGACGAGGGGCTGACCAGCCCAGAAGAGGGGGGCTGGCAGCTTATCAACGGCTCCGGAGGGAGGAAGGCCCCAGACCAGCTCCTCGGGGGGGCTGGATGCCCCGGACTCAGGGTTCTCGGTTTATAGGGTGGCCGCGGGGCTGTCCCTTCGGAGAGAGTGCCTTGTTCCCCTGGAGATAGATGGGAGGAAGGTCACTGGATACTGGGATACGGGCGCGGAGGTGACGCTGGCCCGGCCCGAGGTGGTGGCCCCAGATCGGGTGGTACCCAACACCTACCTGACGCTAACAGGGGTAGGCGGGACCCCGTTCAAGGTACCTGTGGCAAGGGTACACCTGAAATGGGGGGCCAAGGAGGGCCCCAAGGACATTGGGGTGCACCAGCATTTGCCCACTGAGGTACTGATGGGGGGGGACCTAGAAGACTGGCCCAGTGAGTCCCGGGACACCCTGGTCGTGACCCGTAGCCAGAGCCGGCAAGGGGCGCTACGCCCGGGCCTCGGAGAGGGTGCCTTGCACGGGGCGCAAGACCCTGGCCCAGTGAGGAGGGAGTACCCCAGGACCAGGTGCAGAGAGGCTGCGACCTCAGACACAGACAGCACGAGGGAACAGGTTCCCATTCCTTCCCCAGCGGCTGAGTTCCAGGCCGAGTTACAGAGAGATCCCTCCTTGCGGAAGCTCAGGTACCTGGCCGACCGCAGGGAGGTGCGGACCATGTGGAGAGGTTGCCAGGAGAGGTTCCTGTGGGAGAAGGGGTTCCTGTACCGGGAATGGGCTCCCCCCGGTGAGATGGAGACGTGGGGGATCAGGAGGCAGCTGGTGGTCCCCCAGAAGTATCGCCGCAAGCTACTGTACCTAGCCCATGACATCCCTCTCGCAGGGCACCAGGGAATCCGGCGCACCAGGCAGAGGCTGCTACAGAACTTTTACTGGCCTGGGGTCTGTACAACTGTTCATCAGTACTGCCGGTCCTGTGACCCCTGCCAGCGGGTGGGGAAGGCCCGGGACAAGCGGAAAGCGGCTTTGAGGCCTTTGCCCATCATAGAGGAGCCCTTCCAGAAGGTGGCCATGGACATAGTGGGGCCTCTCAGCAAGACAACCCGGTCGGGGAAGAAATACATTCTGGTGGTGGTAGATTTCGCCACCCGTTACCCCGAGGCGGTGCCCTTATCCTCCATTGAAGCAGACACCGTGGCGGATGCGCTGCTGACCATTTTCAGCCGAGTGGGGTTCCCCAAGGAAGTCCTGACAGACCAAGGGTCCAACTTCATGTCGGCCCTGCTCCGGTGCTTGTGGGAGAAATGTGGGGTCCGGCACAGCTGGGCCCCAGCATATCATCCCCAGTCCAATGGGCTGGTGGAGAGGTTCAATGGGACGCTAAAGATGATGCTGAAAACCTTTATGAACCAGCACCCGCAGGACTGGGACAAGTACCTACCGCACCTGCTGTTCGCCTACAGGGAAGTGCCCCAGGAGTCTACCGGATTCTCGCCCTTCGAACTGTTATACGGCAGGAGGGTACGGGGGCCCCTGGACCTGATGAGAGACGAATGGGAGGGGGAGGCGGCCCCCGAGGGAGAGTCAGTGGTGGAGTATGTCCTGACCTTCCGAGAGAGACTTACTGAGCTCATGGGCCTGGCCAAGGGAAAACTGGCCAGAGCCCAGAGGAAGCAAAAGGTCTGGTATGACCGCACGGCGCGGGCCCGCGCCTACGCCACGGGGGATCAGGTGATGGTTCTCATCCCCGTGAGGAAAAACAAGCTGCAGGCCGCTTGGGAAGGCCCTTTCAAGGTTGTCAAGCAGCTAAATGAGGTAAATTATGTGGTGGAGCTGTCTAACCGGGCACACCACTGCCGGGTGTACCATGTCAATATGATGAAGCCATATTATGACAGGGGGAATGTGGTGCTGGCCGTGTGTGGACATTGAGAGGAGCAGGGAAGTGACCCTCTAGTAGATCTATTCACTGAGACAGGAGCTGGCTCCTCCCAAGAAACGATCCCCCTCTCTGATCAGCTAACCCCTACCCAGCAAGCTGAGATCAGAGGGGTGCTGCATCGGTACCAACAGCTATTTTCCAACCAGCCGTGTCGCACTAATCTGACTGTCCACTGGGTGCAGACAGGAGCGCACCAACCTATAAGATGCTCCCCCTTCCGAGTCACAGGGAAGACAGCTCGGGACCTGGAAAGAGAGGTCAAGGACATGCTGGCTTTGGGGGTGATCCAGCCATCGTCCAGCCCTTGGGCCTCGCCGGTGGTGCTGGTCCCCAAAAAGGATGGGTCGATCCGGTTCTGTGTGGACTATCGGAAGCTCAACGCCATCACTGTATCTGATGCCTACCCCATGCCCCGGCCGGACGAGCTCCTAGACAAGCTGGGAGGGGCTCGGTACCTTACCACCGTGGATCTTACAAAGGGCTACTGGCAAGTGCCACTGGATACAGATGCCCGGCTGAAATATGCCTTCATTACCCCTCTGGGGCTCTACGAGTTCCTGACCCTGCCTTTCGGCCTCAAGGGAGCGCCAGCCACCTTCCAGCGCCTGGTGGATCAGCTACTGAAGGGGATGGAGAGCTTCGCTGTGGCGTATATCGATGACATCTGTGTCTTTAGCCAGACCTGGGAGGACCATGTGTCCCAAGTTAAACAAGTGCTGGACCGACTCCGGGAGGCTGGGCTGACCGTAAAAGCAGAGAAGTGCAAGGTGGGGATGGCTGAAGTGTCCTACCTGGGACACCGGGTGGGGAGCGGCCACCTAAAGCCAGAACCAGCCAAGGTGGAGGTGATCCGGGACTGGCCCGCTCCACAAACTAAGAAGCAGGTCCAGGCCTTTATTGGGATGGCAGGGTACTATCGAAGATTTGTGCCCCACTTTAGCGCCATAGCCACCCCCATCACTGAGCTATGCAAGAAGGGGAAGCCAGACAAGGTGGTCTGGACCGAGGAGTGCCAGAGGGCTCTCTGTGCACTGAAGGAGGCTTTGATCAGGGGCCCGTTTCTGGCAAACCCAGACTTTGACAAGCCCTTTCTGGTGTTCACCGATGCCTCAGACATGGGTCTGGGGGCGGTGTTAATGCAGGAGGATGAAACGGGGCAGAGACACCCCATCGTGTATTTAAGCAAGAAGCTGCTACCCCGAGAGCAGAATTATGCAGCCATCGAGAAGGAATGCCTGGCCATGGTGTGGGCCCTCAAGAAACTAGAGCCGTATCTATTCGGGCGACACTTCACCGTGTACACCGACCACTCACCCCTGACCTGGCTACACCAGATGAAAGGGGCCAACGCCAAGCTCCTGAGGTGGAGCCTCCTCCTGCAGGATTACGACATGGACGTGGTCCATGTGAAGGGAAGTGCCAACCTGATAGCGGATGCGTTGTCCCGGAGAGGGGGCCCTGAACTTCCCCAGGCCACTGGTCAGAGTGACCCCGCTCAGTTCAGTCTCGAAGGGGGAAGAGATGTGACGGGGTAGAGAGCGAGATGGATCTGACCTGGGAGGCTGGCTGCATTGGGAATGCGAGACTTTACCTGAGGCTGTAACATGAGCCAGGACGGGGGTGGGGAAGTGACACCTTTGGCTGGGAGAATGGTAACAGGCTAGAGGAGGGGCCCCGGGGTAGGGGAAGAGAGGCTGCTGTAGGGTTTGGCTGTTTGTTTTCAGTTTGGAGCTGGGTGGTGAAATGCAGGGAGCCCCAGAGCTGGGGTCTAAGCTCCCTGCCCCCCAGAAGGCCCCAGCTGAGGGTCCTGGTCATACTTACAAGCTCTGTTTGGACTCTTTCTTGACAACCCTAATAAACCTTCTGTTCTACTGGCTGGCTGAGAGTCACATTGAATACTGGGAATAGGGGTGCAGAACCTGACTCCCCCACACTCCGTGACACCCCCACCCTCACCCCCACCCCCAACCTGACCCTCACCCTAACCCCCACCCCACCCTCACCCCCACCCTCATCCACACCCTCACCCTCACCTCCACCCCAACCCCAAACTCACCCTCACCCACACCCATACCCTCACCCCCACCCACACATTCACCCTCATCCTCACCCTCACCCTCATTCACACCCCCACCCCCACCCTCTCCCTCACCCCCACAATCCCCCCACCCCACACCCACCCTCACCCCCACCCCCACCCCTACCTCAGCATAACCCCACCCTCAGCCTCAACCTCACCCCCACCCCCACCCTCACCCTCACCCCCACCCTAACCCTCACCTTCACCCTCACCAGCACCCCCAACCCCACCATCACCCTCACCCTAAGCCCGACACCCACCCTCACCTTCACCCTCACCCCCACCCACACCCTCACCCTCATGCTCACCCCCACCCTCACTCCCCCAACACCCCCCCACCCTCACCCTCACGCTCACCCTCTCCCTCGCCCTAATCCTCAGCCTCAACCCAGGTGAGGGTGAGGGAGGGGGTGGGGGTTAGCGTGAGGGTGCAGCTGAGGGTGGGAGTGGGCGGTGGGGTGGGGGTGAGGGTGAAGTTGATGGTGAGGGTGAAGGTGGGGGTTAGGGAAAGGGTGAGTGTTAAGGTGAGGGTGGGGTTGGATTTGGGGTTGAGGGTGAGGGTGAGTGTGGGGGTGGGTGTTAGCGTGAAGGTGAGGGTGTGGCTGGGGGTGAAGTTGGGGGTGAGGGTGAGGGTGTCGGTGAGGGTGGGGATGGCGGTGGGTGGGTGGGTGAGGGTGTGTGTGAGGCTGGGGGAGGGCGTGAGGATGGGGGTGGGGGTGCTGGTGAGGGTGAAGGTGATTGTGGGTGTGGGGGTTATGGTGGTGGTGAGGGTTAGGGTGGGGGTGGGGGTTGGGGTGGTGGTGAGGGTGAGGGTTTCGGGTTAGGATTAGGGTTAGGGATAGGATTAGGGTGATGCTGATGAATTGCTGCGCAATTCAGATCGTTTAGTGAAAAATACTTGAAATGAGCCTTTCAATTCTATCACAGCTAGTGCCATATTTCTCCGGGAAACCTCCTCCAAAATCTCTTTAGATTGTTCTGCTGGTCTTTTGGTAGAGATCAGTTAGTGAAAATTCCTCACAATGAGCATTTCAATCCTGTTCAAGGAGTGCCAAATTGTTCATGGAATCCTCATGAAAAAGCCATGAAGATGCACTGCTGTGGTATTAGTACAGATCGGTATGTGAAAATTCCTTGCAATGAGCATTTCAATCCTGTTCAGTGCTAGTGCCAACTATCTCTTGGAATCCTCCTCCAAAAGCTCTTTGAATGTACTGCTGCGATTTTGGTACAGATCCGTTTGTGAGAATACCTCACAAAGAACAATTCAATCCTGTTCACTATGAATTTCAAATTTCTCCTGGAATACACCTCCAAAAGCTATTTATATGTTCTACAGGGCTTTTGGTACAGTTCGGTTAGTGAGAAACCCTGACAATGTACAATTAAATCCTGTTCAGTGCAAATGCCAAATTTCTCCTGGAATCCTCTTTCAAAAGTCATTTCGATGTAATGCAGGTTTTTTGGTAGAGATCCGATTAGTGTAAATTCCTTACAATGAGCATTTCAATCCTCTTAAACCAGCTCCAAATTATTCATGGCATCCTCCTCCACAAGCCATTATGATGCACTGGTGGGCATTTGGTACATCTCCGTTCGTGAGAGTTCCTCACATTGAACAATTCAATCCTGTTCACTGCTAGTGCCAATTTTCGCCTGGAATCCTCTTCCAAAAACCATGGTGATGCAGTGCTGGGGTTTTGGTACGGTAGGGTTTGTGAAATAGATGTACTACAGCGTTTTTGGTACAGTTCTGTTCGTGAGAATACCTCACTACGAACAAGTCAATCCTGTTCACTGCCACTGCCAAATTTCTCGTGGAATCATCTTCGAAAAGTCATTATGATGCACTGCTGGGCTCTTCGTTCAGATGGATTTGTAAAATATAAATAAAAAAAGAGCCTTTCAATCCTGTTCCTTGCTAATGCCAAATTTCATATGTATTCCTCCTCCACAAGCCATTGATTCAATGGTGGGCTTTTGGTACAGATGGATTCGTGAAAATTCCTCACAATGAGCATTCCAAGAATCTTTATTACGAATTCAACATTTCGCATGGAAACGTCCTCCATAAGCCATGATGATGCATTGCTGGGCTTTTGGTAGGTATCGGTAAGTCATTAATACTTAAAATGAGCATTTCAATCCTGTTCCCTGCTAGTGCCAAATTTCTCCTGGAAACCTCTCCCAAAAGTTATTTAGCTGTACTGCTGAGCTTATGGAACAGATCCCTAACACCCAAACCCACCCTCGGCCTCACCCTAACACCCACCTCCATCCCCACCCTCACCCTCACCCTTACCCTCACAGTCACCCCACACCCACCCTCACCCTCGTCCTCAACCTCACCCTCGTCCTCAACCTCACCCCCACCCTCACCCTCAATCTCACCCCCACCCCCACCCTGACCCTCACAGTCACCCCACACCACCCTCAACCTCACCCTCACCCTCAATCTCACCCCCACCGTCACCCTCACTCTCACCCTAACCCTCACCCTCACCCTCATTCTCACCCTCACCCTAAACCCCACCTCAACCCTCACCCCCACTCACGCTGACCCTCAAACCCACGCCCACTCACACCCTCACCCCACCCCCACCATTATGCGCACTCTCAACCCCACACCCACTCACACACTCATCCCTCCCAACCCCCACGCCACACCTCATCCCCACCCCCACCCTCACCCTCACTGTCACCCTCACCCTCACCTGCACCACCACCCTCACCGTCACGCTCACCCCCTGTGACGAACTAGGAGTGTTGTTAAGGTTTCCCTGAGTACTGTGTGGGTGCCTCGGTTTCCCCTATGCGGGGCTTGAGTATCTAGGTGGTGGGACAACGGTGCATGATTGCTACAAAGCCCTAGAAGGCAGAGGCCTGGACACAGAGAATGGCTCTGTCTCCTGGCAAGAGATGGCCCGGCCCCTCCCCTGGCAAAGGTGAGAGCTGAAGGTGTGGGAACAAAGGGATCAGGTGACCTCCTGGCCCGGGAAGCAGACAAAGGGGGAGGAGGGGCTGGAGAGTTTCAGTTTGGAGCTGGCTTGGGAAGAGGAAGGGAGGGGGGCAGACAGGGTCTGGCCTCCCTGCCCCATTTGGAGCTGTGGGGCGAAATGCAGGGAGCCCCAGGCTGGGGTCTAAGCTACCTGCCCCCCGGAAGGACCCGACTGAGGGGTCCTGGATGTACTGACAAGCCCTGGTTGGACTGTGTTCCTGGCATCTCTAATAAACCTTCTGTTCTACTGGCTGGCTGAGACTCCCAGTGAATCCGCGGAAGAGGGGTGCAGGGCCGGACTCCCCTGTACTCCGTGACATCCCCACCCCCATCCTCACCGCCACCCTCATCCTCACCCCCACCCTCACCCTGACGCTCATCCCAACCTGCACCCCCACCACGTCCCTCACCCTCACCGTCACCCCACCCCAGCCCACCCTCACCCTCACCGTCACAGGGTGGGGGTGGGGGTTAGGGTGAGGGTGAGGGTGGGGGTGGTGAAGAGATTCAGGGAGAGGGTGCGGGTGGACGTGGGAGTGGGGGTAGGGTGAGGCTGAGGGTTAGTGTAGGGGTTGGGGTAAGGGTGAAGGTTAGGGTGGGAGTGGGGGTGGGGGTTGCGGTGGAGTGAGGGTGAGGGTGATGGTTGGTTTGGGAATTAGGATGAGGGTGTGAGGGTAGGGGTGGGTCTCGGGGTGGGGGTTGGTGTGAGAGTGAGGGTGAGGGTTAGGGTTAGGGTGAGGGTGAGGGTGAGGGTGAGAGTGAGGGTGATGGTGACGGTGGGTTTGGGGCTTAGGGTGGGTGTGGGGTGGGGGTGGGTGTTGGAGTTAGGGTGAGGGTGAGGGTGGGTGCCGGGTTTAGGGTGAGGGTGTGGGCGGAGGTGGGGGTGGGGGTGAGAGTGAGGGTGGGGGTTGGGGTGAGGGTGAGGGTGGGGTGGGGGTGTGAGTGAGGGTGAGGTTTGGAGTGTGGGTGGGGCGAGGGTGAGCATAAAGGTGGGGGTGGGGGCGGGGGTGTGACCTTGGGTTTCAGGGTGAGGGGAGTGTGATTGCGGGGGTTGGGGTAAGGGTGAGGGTGAGGGTGGGGTTTGGGGATAGGTTTAGGGTGAGTGTGAGAGTGAGGGTGAGGGTGGGGGTGGGGTTGGGGGTGGGGGTGAGTTTGAGGGTTGGGGTGTCGTTGAGGGTGTGGTTGAGGGTGAGGGTGAGTCTGGGGGTAGGAGTGAGCGTGGGGGAGAGGGTGAGATTTTGCATTTCGGTGAGGGTGAGAGTGAGGGTGGAGGTTGGGCTGGGGTTTGGGGTTGGGTTGAGGGGTGAGGGTGAGGGTAGGGGTGGGTGTGGGTGAGTGTGAGGGTGGGAGTGGGAGTGGGGGTGGGGTTGAGGTGTGAGTGAGGGTGGGGATCACGATGAGGGTGAGTGTAAGGGTTAGTGTTCGGGTTAGGGTTAAGGTTTGGGGGTAGGGTGATGGTGGGGGTGGGGGTTGGTGTGGGAGTCAGGGTGAGGGTGAGGGACGTGGGGGGGGTGTGCGGGTTGGGACATACCAACCCTCACCCTCACCCCCACCCCAACCCCACCTCCACCCTCACCCTCACTCTCACCCTCACCCTCGCCCTCACCCTCACCCCAACACCCCACATCCACCCCCACCCTCACCATCATCCTCACCCTCACCCGCACCCCTACTCTCACCCTCACCCCCACTCCCACCCCCACCCTCACGCTCACCCTCACCCTCAACCCCACACCCAACCCCACCCTCACACTCACACTCACCCGCACCCTCACCCTCATCGTAATGCTAACCCACTCCCACACCTACACCCCACCGCCACTCCCACCCTCACCCAAACCCCCACCCCCACCCCCCACCCTCACCCTCACCTGAACCCTCCCCGCTCACCCTCACCCCCACACCACCCCCACTATCAAGCTCATCCTCACCCCCACCCCCACCCTCACTCTCACCCCCAGACTCACCCTCACCCTCACCCGACCACCACTCTCAGCCTCCTCCTCACCCTCATCTTCACCCCACCCCCACCCTCACCCTCACACTCACCCCAAGCACGAAGCTCGCCGTCACCCACACCCTCACCCTTACCCCACACTCATCCTCACCCTCACCCCTACCCTCACCCATACCCTCACCCGCACCCCTACTCTCACCCTCACCCCTACTCCCAACCCCACCCTCACACTCACCCTCACCCCCACCCCACCCTCACACCCACCCGCACCCTCACCCTCATCGTAACGCTCACCCCCACCCCCAATCCCACCCCCACCCCACCCCCACACTGACGCTCACCCTCATCCTCACCCCCACCCCCAACACTAGCCTCACCCTCACCCGAAACCCCGCACCCTCCCTAATCCTCACCCTAACCCAAAACCCACCCCCACCCCTCACCCACCCTCACCCTCACCTTCACCGTCACCCTAATCCTCACGCCCACCCTAACCCTAACCCTCACCCTCGCCCTCACCCTCACCCCAACACCCACACCCACCAGCACCCCCACCCTCACCATCACCCTCACCATCACCCTCACCCTCACCCTCACCCGCACCCCCTACTCTCACCGTCACCCCCACTCCCACCCCACCCTCACCCTCACCCTCAACCGCACCCCAACCCCACCCTCACCCTCACTCTCACCCGCACCCTCACCCTCATCGTAATGCTATCCCACACCCACTCCTACACCCCACCGCCACCCTCACCCCAACCCCCACTCCCACCCAGACCCTCACCCTCAACCATACCCCCACAACTACCCCCACCCCCACCCTCACCCTCACCTGAACCCCCCGCTCACGCTCACCCCCCACACCACCCCCACTATCAAGCTCATCCTCACCCCCCCCCACCCCCACCCTCACCCCAGACTCACCCTCACCCCGACCACCCTCACCCCCACCCCCTATCCCACCCACACCCCACCCCCACACTGACGCTCACCCTCATCTTCACCCCCACCCCCACGATCACCCTCACCCTCACACTCATACTCAACCTCACCCCTACCCTCACCCACACCCTCACCCGCACCCCTACTCTCAACCTCACGCCCACTCCCACCGCCACCCTCACGCTCACCCTCACCCTCAACCCCACCCACAACCCCACCCCCAACCCTACCCTCACCCTCACACTCACCCGCACACTCACCCTCATCGTAACGCTCAACTCACCCCCACCACCACACCCACCATCACCCACACCCTCACCCCCACCCCCAATCCCACCCCCACCCCACCCCCAACCTGACGCTCACCCTCATCCTCACCCCCACCCCCAAAACCACCCTCACCCGAAACCCCGCACCCTCCCTAATCCTCTCCCTAACCCCAAAACCCACCCCCACCCCTCACATACCCTCACCCTTACCCCACCCTCACCCTAACCCTCACCCTCACACTCACCCTCACCCTCGTCCTCACCCTCACCCCAAACAGCCACCCCCACCATCACCCTCACCCTCACCCGCAACCCCACCACCACCCTCACCATCACCCTCCCCCTTACCCCAACCCCCCACAATCATCCTCAACCTCATCCACAAAACCACACCCACGCCCACGCAAACGCACACCCCCACCCCCACCCCCACCCTCACACTCACCCTCACCCGCAGCCCGATGCTCACCGGCACCCTCACCCACACCCTCACCCTCACCCTACTCTCACCCTCACCCCCACTCCCACCTCCACCCTCACGCAAACCCTCACCCTCAACCCCACCCCCGACCCCACCCTCACCCTCACACTCACCCGCACCCTCACCCTCATCGTAACGCTCAACCTCACCCCCACCACCACACCCACCATCACCCTCACTCTCACCCCCACCCCCTTTTCAACCCCCACCCCACCCCCGCCCTGACGCTCACCCTCACCCGCACACCCACCCCCACCCCAACCTCTCCATCTCCCTCACCCTTACCCCGACCCCGACAATCATCCTCACCCTCATCCACAAAACCACAACCACGCACCCGCACCCCCACCCTCACCCTCACCCGCACCCCCACCCCCAACCTCACCATCTCCCTCACCCTTACCCCAACCCCGACAATCATCCTCACCCTCATCCACAAAACCACAACAACGCCCACGCACACCCCCACCCCCACCCTTAAACTCACCCTCACCCCACCCCCACTCACTCCCTCAACCCTCACTCACACCCCAACCCTCACCCTCACCCCAACACCCAACCCCACCCCCACCCTCACCCTCTCCCTCACCCCAACCCCCACCTCCACCCCCCATCCTCACCCTCACCCTCAACCTCACTCTCACCCCCACCCTCACCCTACTCCCAAACCCACCATCACCATCACCCTCACCCTCACCCCCACACCAACCGGCAACCCTACCCTCATGCTAACCCTCACCCTTACCCCAACCCCTACAATAACCCTCAACCTCACCCACACCCCCACCCCCACCCCCAACTCCACCCTCACCCTCAACCTCACTCTCACCCCCACCCTCACCCTAATCCCAATCAGATCGTCCCCATTACCCTCACCCCGACCACCACCCCCACCCTAACCCACAACCCCACCCCCCACACTCACCCTCACCCCCACCTCCACCCCACCCCACCCCCCCCTCACCCTCATTCTCACCCCCAGCCCGATGCTCGCCGTCACCCACACCCTCACCCTTACCCCCACACTCATCCTCACCCTCACCCCTACCCTCACCCATACCCTCACCCGCACCCCTACTCTCAACCTCACCCCTACTCCCCAACCCCACCCTCACACTCACCCTCACCCCCAACCCCACCCTCACCCTCACACCCACCCGCACCCTCACCCTCATCGTAACGCTCACCCTCACCCCCACCCCCAATCCCACCCCCACCCCACCCCCACACTGACGCTCACCCTCATCCTCACCCCCACCCCCAACACTAGCCTCACCCTCACCCGAAAACCCGCACCCTCCCTAATCCTCACCCTAACCCAAAACCCACCCCCACCCCTCACCCACCCTCACCCTCACCTTCACCCTCACCCTAATCCTCACGCCCACCCTAACCCTAACCCTCACCCTCACCCTCGCCCTCGCCCTCACCCCAACACCCACACCCACCACCACCCCACCCTCACCATCACCCTCACCCTCACCCTCACCCGCACCCCTACTCTCACCGTCACCCCCACTCCCACCCCCACCCTCACCCTCACCCTCAACCACACCCCAACCCCACCCTCACCCTCACCCTCATCGTAATGCTAACCCACACCCACTCCTACACCCCCACCGCCACCCTCACCCCAACCCCCACTCCCACCCAGACCCTCACCCTCAACATACCCCCACAACTACCCCCACCCCCACCCTCACCCTCACCTGAACCCTCCCCGCTCACCCTCACCCCCACACCACCCCCACTATCAAGCTCATCCTCACCCCCACCCCACCCCCACCCTCACCCTCACCCCCAGACTCACCCTCACCCCGACCACCCTCACCCCCACCCCCTATCCCACCCCCACCCCACCCCCACACTGACGCTCACCCTCATCTTCACCCCCACCCCCACGATCACCCTCACCCTCACACTCATACTCAACCTCACCCCTACCCTCACCCACACCCTCACCCGCACCCCTACTCTCAACCTCACGCCCACTCCCACCGCCACCCTCACGCTCACCCTCACCCTCAACCCCACCCACAACCCCACCCCCAACCCTACCCTCACCCTCACACTCACCCGCACACTCACCCTCATCGTAATAACGCTCAACCTCACCCCCACCACCACACCCACCATTACCCTCACCCTCACCCCACCCCCAATCCCACCCCCACCCCACCCCCAACCTGACGCTCACCCTCATCCTCACCCCCACCCCCAAAACCACCCTCACCCTCACCCGAAACCCCGCACCCTCCCTAATCCTCTCCCTAACCCAAAACCCACCCCCACCCCTCACACACCCTCACCCTTACCCCACCCTCACCCTAACCCTCACCCTCACACTCACCCTCGCCCTCACCCTCACCCCAACAGCCACCCTCACCATCACCCTCCCCCTTACCCCAACCCCCACAATCATCCTCAACCTCATCCACAAAACCACACCCACGCCCACGCAAACGCACACCCACCACCCCCATCCCCACCCTCACACTCACCCGCAGCCCGATGCTCACCGGCACCCTCACCCACACCCTCACCCTACTCTCACCCTCACCCCCACTCCCACCTCCACCCTCACGCAACCCTCACCCTCAACCCCACCCCCACCCCCGACCCCACCCTCACCCTCACACTCACCCGCACCCTCACCCTCATCGTAACGCTCAACCTCACCCCCACCACCACACCCACCATCACCCTCACTCTCACCCCCACCCCCTTTTCAACCCCCACCCCACCCCCGCCCTGACGCTCACCCTCACCCGCACACCCACCCCCACCCCAACCTCTCCATCTCCCTCACCCTTACCACGACCCCGACAATCATCCTCACCCTCATCCACAAAACCACAACCACGCACCCGCACCCCCACCCTCACCCTCACCCGCACCCCCACCCCCAACCTCACCATCTCCCTCACCCTTACCCCAACCCCGACAATCATCCTCACCCTCATCCACAAACCACAACAACGCCCACGCACACCCCCACCCCCACCCTTAAACTCACCCTCACCCCACCCCCACTCACTCCCTCAACCCTCACTCACACCCCAACCCTCACCCTCACCCCAACACCCAACCCCACCCCCACCCTCACCCTCTCCCTCACCCCAACCCCCACCTCCACCCCCATCCTCACCCTCACACTCAACCTCACTCTCACCCCCACCCTCACCCTACTCTCAAACCCACCATCACCATCACCCTCACCCTCACCCCCACACCAACCGGCAACCCTACCCTCACGCTAACCCTCACCCTTACCCCAACCCCTACAATAACCCTCAACCTCACCCACACCCCCACCCCCACGCCCACCCCCAACTCCACCCTCACCCTCAACCTCACTCTCACCCCCACCCTCACCCTAATCCCAATCAGATCGTCCCCATTACCCTCACCCCGACCACCACCCCCACCCTAACCCACAACCCCACCCCCCACACTCACCCTCACCCCCACCTCCACCCCACCCCACCCCCACCCTCACCCTCATTCTCACCCCCAGCCCGATGCTCGCCGTCACCCACACCCTCACCCTTACCCCCACACTCATCCTCACCCTCACCCCTACCCTCACCCATACCCTCACCCGCACCCCTACTCTCAACCTCACCCCTACTCCCAACCCCACCCTCACACTCACCCTCACCCCCAACCCCACCCTCACCCTCACACCCACCCGCACCCTCACCCTCATCGTAACGCTCACCCTCACCCCCACCCCCAATCCCACCCCCACCCCACCCCCACACTGACGCTCACCCTCATCCTCACCCCCACCCCCAACACTAGCCTCACCCTCACCCGAAAACCCGCACCCTCCCTAATCCTCACCCTAACCCAAAACCCACCCCCACCCCTCACCCACCCTCACCCTCACCTTCACCCTCACCCTAATCCTCACGCCCACCCTAACCCTAACCCTCACCCTCACCCTCGCCCTCGCCCTCACCCCAACACCCACACCCACCACCACCCCACCCTCACCATCACCCTCACCCTCACCCTCACCCGCACCCCTACTCTCACCGTCACCCCCACTCCCACCCCCACCCTCACCCTCACCCTCAACCACACCCCAACCCCACCCTCACCCTCACCCTCATCGTAATGCTAACCCACACCCACTCCTACACCCCCACCGCCACCCTCACCCCAACCCCCACTCCCACCCAGACCCTCACCCTCAACCATACCCCCACAACTACCCCCACCCCCACCCTCACCCTCACCTGAACCCTCCCCGCTCACCCTCACCCCCACACCACCCCCACTATCAAGCTCATCCTCACCCCCACCCCACCCCCACCCTCACCCTCACCCCCAGACTCACCCTCACCCCGACCACCCTCACCCCCACCCCCTATCCCACCCCCACCCCACCCCCACACTGACGCTCACCCTCATCTTCACCCCCACCCCCACGATCACCCTCACCCTCACACTCATACTCAACCTCACCCCTACCCTCACCCACACCCTCACCCGCACCCCTACTCTCAACCTCACGCCCACTCCCACCGCCACCCTCACGCTCACCCTCACCCTCAACCCCACCCACAACCCCACCCCCAACCCTACCCTCACCCTCACACTCACCCGCACACTCACCCTCATCGTAACGCTCAACCTCACCCCCACCACCACACCCACCATTACCCTCACCCTCACCCCCACCCCCAATCCCACCCCCACCCCACCCCCAACCTGACGCTCACCCTCATCCTCACCCCCACCCCCAAAACCACCCTCACCCTCACCCGAAACCCCGCACCCTCCCTAATCCTCTCCCTAACCCAAAACCCACCCCCACCCCTCACACACCCTCACCCTTACCCCACCCTCACCCTAACCCTCACCCTCACACTCACCCTCGCCCTCACCCTCACCCCAACAGCCACCCTCACCATCACCCTCCCCCTTACCCCAACCCCCACAATCATCCTCAACCTCATCCACAAAACCACACCCACGCCCACGCAAACGCACACCCACCACCCCCATCCCCACCCTCACACTCACCCGCAGCCCGATGCTCACCGGCACCCTCACCCACACCCTCACCCTACTCTCACCCTCACCCCCACTCCCACCTCCACCCTCACGCAAACCCTCACCCTCAACCCCACCCCCACCCCCGACCCCACCCTCACCCTCACACTCACCCGCACCCTCACCCTCATCGTAACGCTCAACCTCACCCCCACCACCACACCCACCATCACCCTCACTCTCACCCCCACCCCCTTTTCAACCCCCACCCCACCCCCGCCCTGACGCTCACCCTCACCCGCACACCCACCCCCACCCCAACCTCTCCATCTCCCTCACCCTTACCACGACCCCGACAATCATCCTCACCCTCATCCACAAAACCACAACCACGCACCCGCACCCCCACCCTCACCCTCACCCGCACCCCCACCCCCAACCTCACCATCTCCCTCACCCTTACCCCAACCCCGACAATCATCCTCACCCTCATCCACAAAACCACAACAACGCCCACGCACACCCCCACCCCCACCCTTAAACTCACCCTCACCCCACCCCCACTCACTCCCTCAACCCTCACTCACACCCCAACCCTCACCCTCACCCCAACACCCAACCCCACCCCCACCCTCACCCTCTCCCTCACCCCAACCCCCACCTCCACCCCCATCCTCACCCTCACACTCAACCTCACTCTCACCCCCACCCTCACCCTACTCTCAAACCCACCATCACCATCACCCTCACCCTCACCCCCACACCAACCGGCAACCCTACCCTCACGCTAACCCTCACCCTTACCCCAACCCCTACAATAACCCTCAACCTCACCCACACCCCCACCCCCACGCCCACCCCCAACTCCACCCTCACCCTCAACCTCACTCTCACCCCCAACCTCACCCTAATCCCAATCAGATCGTCCCCATTACCCTCACCCCGACCACCACCCCCACCCTAAACCACAACCCCACCCCCCACACTCACCCTCACCCCCACCTCCACCCCACCCCACCCCCACCCTCACCCTCATTCTCACATCGACCCCCACCCCACCCTCCTCCTCACATTCACCCTTATTCTCACCCCGTCCCGAACCGTCCTTCTCACCCTCACCTACACCTCCACCCTCGCCCTCACCCCCACCCCCACACACACCCTCACCCTGACCCTCACCCTAACGCTCAACCTCAACCCCACCCCCCACCTCCACCCTCACCTTCACCCCACCCCAACCCCACCCTCACACTCAGCCCAAGCCTCACCCTCACCCTAATCTTCACCCTCCCCCCCCCACCCCCACGCTCACCATCACTCTCTCCCACACCCCCCCACCGCCACCCTCTCCCCCACCCTCACCCTAACCCCGACCCACACCCACACCCTCACCCTCTCTCCCACCCCCCCACAATCAACCTCACTCTCAACCTCACCCTGACCCCCACTCCCACCCAACCACCATCCTCACCCAGACTCATCCTCACCCTAACATTCACCCTCACCCCCACCACCAGTCTCACCCTCACCCTCACCCGCACCCCCACCCCCACCCTCTCCTCCACAGTCACCCTAACCCCGACCTACCCCCCCACCCCCACTCCCAACCTCACCCTCACCCTAACCACCTGACCCACCCTCATCCCCACCCTAATCCCAACTCCTACCCCACCCTCCCCTCACCCCCACCCTCACCCCCACCCCCACCCTCACCCTCACCGTAATGCACAACGTCACCCCCACCCTCTCCCTGGGATAGTGAGGGTGGGCGTGGGGTGGTGGGGGCGTGAGGGTGGTGGTAAGGGCGGGGGTGAGGGTGACAGTGAGGGTGAGGGTCGGGGTGTGGGTTGGAGTGAGTGTGCGAGTGGGGGGTGTGGGTTGGGCTGAGGCTGAGGGTGGGGATGCGCGGTGTGAGGGTGAGCGTAAGGGAGGGGGTGGTGGGGGTGGTGTGCATGGGAGTGGGTGTGAGTTTGAGGCTGAGCGTGGGATGGAACTGGGGGTGGAGGTGAGCGTGAGGGTGTTGTGTAGGGGTGGGGGTTACAGTGAGGGTGAGAGTGAAAGTGAGGATTGGGGGTTATGGTGAGGTTTAGGGTGAGGGTGACAGTGACAATGTGGGTGAAATGGAGGGGGAGGGTGGGGTGGCGGTGGGGTTAGGATTACGATGGGGGGGGGTTGGGGTTAGGGATCTGTACCAGAAGCTCAGCAGTACAGCTAGATAGCTTTTTGAGGAGGATTCCAGGAGAAATTTAGCTGTAGCAGTGAGAAAAAATGTAATGCTCTTTGTGAGGAATTTTCACAAACCGCTGTGCACAAGAAGCGCAGCAGCACATCTAACTGGCGTTTTCAAGAGGATTCCTGGAAAAATTTGGAACTTGCTGTGAAAAGGATTGAATTGGCCATTGTGAGGTAGTCTCACGAACGGATCTCTACGAAAATCATAGCAGTACTTTTAAATACTTTTGCAGGAGGATTAGAGGAGAGAGCAGTGAATAGGGTTGAATTGTTCATTGCGAGATATTCCCACGAGCAGATCTGTACGAAAACCCAACCAGTGCAGCATAACGGCTTTTGGGGGAGGATCCCATGTGAAATTTGTCTGTAGCAGTGAACAGAATTGAAATGCTTTGTGTGAAATTATCGAAAACTATAGGTTCCAAATGCGCTGTAGAAAATCTAACTTGCGTTTCAAAGAGGATTCCAGGAGAAATTTGGAACTTGTAGTGAACAGGATTGACTTGATCGTAGTGAGGTATTCTCACGAACCAAATCGCAGCAGTACATTCATATAGCTTTTGGAGGTGGATAATAGGAGAGATTTGGCAGTAACAATGAACAGGGTTGAATTGTTCATTCGGAGGTATTCTCACGAACGGATCTGTACGAATGGCCAACCATTAGAGCATTATTGCTTTTGGAGGAGTATACCAGGAGAAATTCATTGTAGCTGTGAAAAAACTTGAAATGCTCTTTGTGAGCAATTTTCACGAAGCGATGTGTACAAGTTGCGCAGCAGCACATCTAAATGGTGGTTTTAAGAGGATTCCAAGTGAAATTTGGGCATTGCCTTGAACAGGGTTGAATTGTTCATTGTGAGGTATTCTCTCGAACGGATCTGTACGAAAAGCCAAACAGTGCGGCATAATCGCTTTTGGAGGAGAATTGCAGCTGAATTTTGTCTGTAGCAGTGAACAGAATTGAAATGCTCTTTGTGAAGAATTTTCAAAAAGTAAGTACAAAACCGCAGTGGAACATGTAATGGGCGTTTAAGAAGCTTCAAGGGGAAATTAGGAACATGCAGTGAATAGGATTTAATTTATCGTAGTGAGGTATTCTCACGAATGCATCTGAACCAAAATCGCAGCAGTACATTTAAATAGCTTTTGGAGGAGGATTACAGGAAATATTTGAATGTTGCAGTGAACAGGGTTGAATAGTTCTTTGAGAGCTATTCTTACGAACGGATCTGTACGAAAAGCCAACAAGTAGAGCATTATTGCTTTTGGAGGAGTATACCAGGAGAAATTCATTGTAGCTGTGGAAAAACTTGAAATGCTCTTTGTGAGGAATTTTCACGAAGCGATGTGTACAAGAAGCACAGCATCACATCTAAATGGCGTTTTTAAGAAGTTTCCAGGATAATTTTGGAAGTTGCACTGAACAGGATTGAATTTTTCATTACGAGGTATTCTCACGAACAGATCTGTACGAAACGGTACCCAGTGCAGCAAAATGGCTTTTCGAGGAGGTATCCAGGAAAAATTTAGTTGTAGCAGTGAAAAAATTGTAATGCTCTTTGTGAGGAATTTTCACGAATCGATGTGTGCAAGAAGCGCAGCAGCACATCTAACTGGAGTAGTTAAGAGGATTCCAGGATAAATTAGTAACATGCTGTGAAAAGCGTTGTATTGTTCTTTGCGAGCTATTCTTACGAACGGATCTGTACGAAATGCGAACCAGTAGAGCGAAATGCTTTTGGAGGCGGAGTCCAGGAGAAATTCTTTGTAGCTGTGAAATGCATTGAAATGCTCTTTGTGAGGAATTCTCACGCCCCTACCTGTTCAAGAAGCGATGCAGCAAGTCTAACTTGCAATTTTAAGAGGACTCCAGGATAAATTTGGAACTTTCTGTGAACAGGATTAAATTGTTCATTAAGAGGAATTCTCACGAACGGATCTTTACGAAAAGCCAACCAGTGCAGCATATCGGCTTTTGGAGGAGGATCCCATGTGAAATTTGTCCTTAGCAGTGAACAGAATTGAAATGCTTAGTGTGAAATTATCGAAAACTATAAGTTCCAAATGGGCTGTAGAAAATCTAACGTGTGTTACAAAGAGGATTCCAGGAGAAATTTGGAACTTGTAGTGAACAGGATTGAATTGATCGTAGTGAGGTATTCTCACGAACGGATCTGTACCAAAATCGCACCAGTCAATTCAAATAGCTTTTGAAGGTGGATAACAGAAGATTTTTCGCAGTAGCAGATAACAGGGGTGAATTCTTCATTGCGAGGTATTCTCACAAACGGATCTGTACGAAAAGACAACCAGTATTGCAAAATTGCTTTTGAAGAAGGATTCCAGGAGAAATTTATTTGAATCAGTGAAAAAATAATAATGTCCTTTGTGAGCAATTTTCACGAATCGATGTGTACAAGAAGCGCAGCAGCACCTCTAACTTTAGTTTCTAAGAAGATTCCAGGATAAATTTGGAGCTGGCTTTGAACAGGATTGAATTGGCCATTGTGAGGTATTCACACGAACGGATCTGTACCAACATCGTAGCAGTACTTTTAAATACTTTTAGAGGGGGATTACAGGAGAGATTTGGAAGTAGCAGTGAAAGGGGTTGCGAGGTATTATTACGAACGGATATGTACGAATAGCCAACCAGTAGAGCATAATTGCCTTTGGAGGAGGATTCCAGGAGAAATGTAGTTGAAGCAGTGAAACAATTGTAATGCTCTTTGTGAGGAATTTTCACGAACCGATCTGTGCAAGAAGCGCAGCAGCACATCTAACTGGAGTTGTAAAGAGGATTCCAGGATAAATTAGTAACTTGCTGTAAACAGGATTGAATTGACATTGTGAGGTATTCTCACGAACGGATCTGTACGAAAACCTAACCAGTGCAGCATAACGGCTTTTGAAGGAGGATACCATGTGAAATTTGTCTGTAGCAGTGAACAGCATTGAAATGCTTTGTGAGGAATTATCGACAGCTAATAGAACAAAAAACGCTGTAGAACATCTAACGGGCGTGTCAAAGAGGCTTCCAGAAGAAATTTAGAAATTCCAGTGAACAGATTTGAATTGTCCATTGTGAGATATTCTCACGAACGGATCTGCACCAAAATCTCAGCATTACATTTAATTAGCGTTTGGAGGACGATTCGAGGAGACATTTGGCAATAGCCGTGAACAGGGTTGAAATATTCATTCGGAGGAAATCTCACGAACGGAACTTTACGATAAGCCAACCAGTGCGGCATCATTGATTTGGAGGAGGATTCCAGGAGAAATTTAGTTGTAGCAGTGAAACAATTGTAATGCTCTCTGTGAGGAATTTTCACGAATGGATCTGTACAAGAAGCGCAGCATCACATCTAAATGGCGTTTTTAAGAGGATTCCAGGATAAATTTGGAACTTGCTGCGAACAGGGTTGACTTGTTCATTGTGAGGTATTCTCACGAACGGATCTGTACGAAAAGCCAACAACAATTGCAGCATAATTGCTTTTGGAGGAGGATTCCAGGTGAAATTTGTCTGTAGCAGTGAACAGAATTGAAATGCTCTTTATGAAGAATTTTCAAAAAGTAATAAGTACAAAAAGCGCAATGGGATATCTAACGGCCTTTTGGAGGAGGGTTACAGGAGATATTTGGCAGTTGCAGTGAACAGGGTTTAATTGTTCTTTGCGAGCTATTCTTACGAACGGATATGTACGAAAAGACGACCATTAGAGCGTAATTGCTTTTGGAGGAGGATTCGAGGAGAAATTCTTTGTAGCTGTGAAAAAAATGAAATGCTCTTTGTGAGGGATTTTCACGAACCGATCTGTGCAAGAAGCGCAGCAGCCCGCCTAACTGCCGTTTTTAAGAGGATTCCAGGATAAATTTGGAACTTGCTGTGAACAGGGTTGAATTGTTCATTGTGAGGTATTCTCACGAACGGATCTGTTCGAAAAGCCAACCATTGCAGCATAACGGCTTTTGAAGGAGGATACCATGTGAAATTTGTCTGTATCAGTGAACAGAATTGAAATGCTTTCTGAGGAATTATCGACAGCTAATAGGAAAAAAAGCGCTGTAGAACATCTAAGGGGCATGTCAAAGAGGCTTCCAGAAGAAATTTAGAAATTCCAGTGAACAGATTTGAATTGTCCATTGTGAGATATTCTCACGAACGGATCTGCACCAAAATCTCAGCATTACATTTAAATTGCTTTTGGAGGACGATTCGAGGAGTCATTTGGCAGTAGCAGTGAACAGAGTTTAAATATTCATTCGGAGGAAATCTCACGAACGGAACTTTACGATTTCTCTTTGGAAACCTCCTCCAAATCATTGATTTGGAGGAGGTTTCCAAAGAGAAATTTAGTTGAAGCTGTGACACAATTGTAATGCTCTCTGTGAGGAATTTTCACGACCCGATCTGTGCAAGAAGCGCAGCAGCCCATTTAATTGGCGTTTTTAAGAGGATTCCAGGATAAATTTGGAACTTGCTGTGAACAGGATTGAATTGTTCATTGCGAGGTATTTACACGAACGGATCTGTACTCTCTGGGGGCGGGGGTCTGGGGCCCATGGCTGGGGGTCTGGGCTCTAGGGGGGGGGGTCAGGGGCCCCTTGCTGGGGGGGTCTGTGTTCTGGGGGTGTCTGGGGCCCCTGGCTTGGGGCCTGGGCTCTGGGGGTGGTCTGGTGCCCCTGGCTGGGGGGCTGGGCTCTGGGGGGTGTCAGGGGCCCCTGGCTGGGCGTGTGGGCTCTGGGGTGGGGTCTGGGGCCTCTTGATGGGGGTCTGGGCTATGGGGGGGGTCTGGGGCCCCTGGCTTTGGGTCTGGGCTCTGGGGGGGTCTGGGGCACCTGTCTGGGGGGCTGGGCTCTGGCGGGGGTCTGGGGCCCCTGGCTGGGGGTCAGGGATATGGGGGGAGTCTAGGGCCCCTGGCTGGGGGTCTGGGCTCTGGGGAGGTCTGGGTGGGGGTGAGAATGAGGGTGAGGGTGGGGGTGGGGTGGGGTGGAGGTGGGGGTGAGGGTGAGTGTGGGGGGTGGGGTTGTGGGTTAGGGTGGGGGTGGTGGTCGGGGTGAGGGTAATGGGGACGATCTGATTGGGATTAGGGTGAGGTTGGGGTGAGAGTGAGGTTGAGGGTGAGGGTGGAGTTGGGGGTGGGCGTGGGGGTGGGGGTGTGGGTGAGGTTGAGGGTTATTGTAGGGGTTGGGGTAAGGGTGAGGGTTAGCATGAGGGTAGGGTTGCCGGTTGGTGTGGGGGTGAGGGTGAGGGTGATGGTGATGGTGGGTTTGGGAGTAGGGTGAGGGTGGGGGTGAGAGTGAGGTTGAGGGTGAGGGTGAGGATGGGGGTGGAGGTGGGGGTTGGGGTGAGGGAGAGGGTGAGGGTGGGGGTGGGGTTGGGTGTTGGGGTGAGGGTGAGGGTTGGGGTGTGAGTGAGGGTTGAGGGAGTGAGTGGGGGTGGGGTGAGGGTGAGTTTAAGGGTGGGGGTGGGGGTGTGCGTGGGCGTTGTTGTGGTTTTGTGGATGAGGGTGAGGATGATTGTCGGGGTTGGGGTAAGGGTGAGGGAGATGGTGAGGTTGGGGGTGGGGGTGCGGGTGAGGGTGAGGGTGGGGGTGCGGGTGCGTGGTTGTGGTTTTGTGGATGAGGGTGAGGATGATTGTCGGGGTCGGGGTAAGGGTGAGGGAGATGGAGAGGTTGGGGTGGGGGTGGGTGTGCGGGTGAGGGTGAGCGTCAGGGCGGGGGTGGGGTGGGGGTTGAAAAGGGGGTGGGGGTGAGAGTGAGGGTGATGGTGGGTGTGGTGGTGGGGGTGAGGTTGAGCGTTACGATGAGGGTGAGGGTGCGGGTGAGTGTGAGGGTGAGGGTGGGGTCGGGGGTGGGGTTGAGGGTGAGGGTTTGCGTGAGGCTGGAGGTGGGAGTGGGGGTGAGGGTGAGAGTGGGGTGAGGGTGAGGGTGAGGGTGTGGGTGAGGGTGCCGGTGAGCATCGGGCTGCGGGTGAGTGTGAGGGTGGGGGTGGGGGTGGGGGTGTGCGTTTGCGTGGGCGTGGGTGTGGTTTTGTGGATGAGGTTGAGGATGATTGTGGGGGTTGGGGTAAGGGGGAGGGTGATGGTGAGGGAGGTGGTGGGGTTGCGGGTGAGGGTGAGGGTGATGGTGGGGGTGGCTGTTTGGGGTGAGGGTGAGGGTGAGGGTGAGGGTGAGTGTGAGGGTGAGGGTTAGGGTGAGGGTGGGGTAAGGGTGAGGGTGTGTGAGGGGTGGGGGTGGGTTTTGGGTTAGGGAGAGGATTAGGGAGGGTGCGGGGTTTCGGGTGAGGGTGGTTTTGGGGGTGGGGGTGAGGATGAGGGTGAGCGTCAGGTTGGGGGTGGGGTGGGGGTGGGATTGGGGGTGGGGGTGAGGGTGAGGGTGATGGTGGGTGTGGTGGTGGGGGTGAGGTTGAGCGTTACGATGAGGGTGAGTGTGCGGGTGAGTGTGAGGGTGAGGGTAGGGTTGGGGGTGGGGTTGTGGGTGGGGTTGAGGGTGAGGGTGAGCGTGAGGGTGGCGGTGGGAGTGGGCGTGAGGTTGAGAGTAGGGGTGCGGGTGAGGGTGTGGGTGAGGGTAGGGGTGAGGTTGAGTATGAGTGTGAGGGTGAGGGTGATCGTGGGGGTGGGGGTGAAGATGAGGGTGAGCGTCAGTGTGGGGGTGGGGTGGGGGTGGGATAGGGGGTGGGGGTGAGGGTGGTCGGGGTGAGGGTGAGTCTGGGGGTGAGGGTGAGGGTGGGGGTGGGGTGGGGGTGAGGATGAGCTTGATAGTGGGGGTGGTGTGGGGGTGAGGGTGAGCGGGGAGGGTTCAGGTGAGGGTGAGGGTGGGGGTGGGGGTATGGTTGAGGGTGAGGGTCTGGGTGGGAGTGGGGGTTGGGGTGAGGGTGGCGGTGGGGGTGTAGGAGTGGGTGTGGGTTAGCATTACGATGAGGGTGAGGGTGAGGGTGGGGTTGGGGTGTGGTTGAGGGTGAGGGTGAGGGTGGGGGTGGGAGTGGGGGTGACGGTGAGAGTAGGGGTGCGGGTGAGGGTGAGGGTGAGGGTGATGGTGAGGGTGGGGTGATGATGAGGGTGGGGGTGCTGGTGGGTGTGGGTGTTGGGGTGAGGGTGAGGGCGAGGGTGAGGGTTAGGGTTAGGGTGGGCGTGAGGATTAGGGTGAGGGTGAAGGTGAGGGTGAGGGTGGGTGAGGGGTGGGGGTGGGTTTTGGGTTAGGGTGAGGATTAGGGAGGGTGCGGGGTTTCGGGTGAGGGTGAGGCTAGTGTTGGGGGTGGGGGTGAGGATGAGGGTGAGCGTCAGTGTGGGGGTGGGGTGGGGGTGGGATTGGGGGTGGGGGTGAGGGTGAGCGTTACGATGAGGGTGAGGGTGCGGGTGGGTGTGAGGGTGAGGGTGGGGTTGGGGGTGAGGGTGAGTGTGAGGGTGGGGTTGGGAGTAGGGGTGAGGGTGAGAGTAGGGGTGCGGGTGAGGGTATGGGTGAGGGTAGGGGTGAGGGTGAGGATGAGTGTGGGGGTAAGGGTGAGGGTGTGGGTGACGGCGAGCTTCGGGCTTGGGGTGAGTGTGAGGGTGAGGGTGGGGGTGGGGTGAAGATGAGGGTGAGGAGGAGGCTGAGAGTGGTGGTCGGGGTGAGGGTGAGGGTGAGTCTGCGGGTGAGAGTGAGGGTGGGGGTGGGGGTGAGGATGAGCTTGATAGTGGGGGTGGTGTGGGGGTGAGGGTGAGTGGGGAGGGTTCAGGTGAGGGTGAGGGTGGGGGTGGGGGTGGGGGTTTGGGTGAGGGTGGGAGTGGCGGTGGGGGTGTAGGTGTGGGAGTGGGTTAGCATTACGATGAGGGTGAGGGTGCGGGTGAGTGTGAGTGTGAGGGTGGGGTTGGGGGTGGGGTTGAGGGTGAGGGTGAGCGTGAGGGTGGGGGTGGGAGTGGGGGTGAGGGTGAGAGTAGGGGTGCGGGTGAGGGTGAGGATGATGGTGAGGGTGGGGGTGGATGTGGGTGTTGGGGTGAGGGTGAGGTCGAGGGTGAGGGTGAGAGTGAGGGTGAGGGTGGAGGTGGGGTTGGGGTGGGGGTGAGGGTGAGGGTTGGTATGTCCCAACCCGCCCCCCCCCCACGTCCCTCACCCTCACCCTGACTCCCACACCAACCCCCACCCCCACCATCACCCTACCCCCAAACCTTAACCCTAACCCGAACACTAACCCTTACACTCACCCTCATCGTGATCCCCACCCTCACTCACACCTCAACCCCACCCCCACTCCCACTCCCACCCTCACACTCACCCCACACCCACCCCTACCCTCACCCTCACCCTCAACCCAACCCCAAACCCCAGCCCAACCTCCACCCTCACTCTCACCCTCACCGAAATGCAAAATCTCCCCCTCTCCCCCACGCTCACTCCTACCCCCAGACTCACCCTCACCCTCAACCACACCCTCAACGACACCCCAACCCTCAAACTCACCCCCACCCCCAACCCCACCCCCACCCTCACCCTCACTCTCACACTCACCCTAAACCTATCCCCAAACCCCACCCTCACCCTCACCCTTACCCCAACCCCCGCAATCACACTCCCCCTCACCCTGAAACCCAAGGTCACACCCCCGCCCCCACCCCCACCTTTATGCTCACCCTCGCCCCACCCACACTCCAAACCCTCACCCTCACTCACACCCCCACCCCACCCTCACCCTCACCCCAACCCCCACCCTCACTCTCACCCCCACCCCCACCTCCGCCCACACCCTCACCCTAAACCCGGCACCCACCCTCACCCTCACCCTAACTCCAACACCCACCCCCACCCCACCCCCACCCTAAGCCCCAAACCCACCGTCACCATCACCCTCACTCTCACCCTCACCCTCACCCTCACCCTAACCCTAACCCTCACCCTCACCCTCACACCAACCCCCACCCCGAGACCCACCCCTACCCTCACCCTCACACCCTCATCCTAATTCCCAAACCAACCATCACCCTCACCCTCACTCCACTGCAACCCCCACCCCCACTCCCACCCTAACCTTCACCCTTACCCCAACCCCTACACTAACCCTCAGCCTCACCCTACCCCCACTCCCACGTCCACCCGCACCCTCTCCCTGAATCTCTTCACCACCCCCACCCTCACCCTCACCCTAACCCCCACCCTGTGACGGTGAGGGTGAGGGTGGGCTGGGGTGGGGTGACGGTGAGGGTGAGGGACGTGGTGGGGGTGCAGGTTGGGATGAGCGTCAGGGTGAGGGTGGGGGTGAGGATGAGGGTGGCGGTGAGGATGGGGGTGGGGGTGTCACGGAGTACAGGGGAGTCCGGCCCTGCACCCCTCTTCCCCGGATTCACTGGGAGTCTCAGCCAGCCAGTAGAACAGAAGGTTTATTAGAGATGCCAGGAACACAGTCCAACCAGGGCTTGTCAGTACATCCAGGACCCCTCAGTCGGGTCCTTCCGGGGGGCAGGTAGCTTAGACCCCAGCCTGGGGCTCCCTGCATTTCGCCCCACAGCTCCATATGGGGCAGGGAGGCCAGACCCTGTCTGCCCCCGTCCCTTCCTCTTCCCAAGCCAGCTCCAAACTGAAACTCTCCAGCCCCTCCTCCCCCTTTGTCTGCTTCCCGGGCCAGGAAGTCACCTGATCCCTTTGTTCCCACACCTTCAGCTCTCACCTTTGCCAGGGGAGGGGCCGGGCCATCTCTTGCCAGGAGACAGAGCCATTCTCTGTGTCCAGGCCTCTGCCTTCTAGGGCTTTGTAGCAATCATGCACCGTTGTCCCACCACCTAGATACTCAAGCCCCGCATAGGGGAAACCGAGGCACCCACACAGTACTCAGGGAAACCTTAACAACACTCCTAGTTCGTCACAGGGGGTGAGCGTGACGGTGAGGGTGGTGGTGCAGGTGAGGGTGAGGGTGACAGTGAGGGTGAGGGTGGGGGTGGGGATGAGGTGTGGCGTGGGGGTTGGGAGGGATGAGTGTGTGAGTGGGTGTGGGGGTGAGAGTGCGCATAATGGTGGGGGTGGGGTGAGGGTGTGAGTGGGCGTGGGTTTGAGGGTCAGCGTGAGTGGGGGTGAGGGTTGAGGTGGGGTTTAGGGTGAGGGTGAGAATGAGGGTGAGGGTGAGGGTTAGGGTGAGAGTGAGGGTGACGGTGGGGGTGAGGGTGAGGTTGAGGGTGGGTGTGGGGTGACTGTGAGGGTCAGGGTGGGGGTGAGGGTGAGGGTGACGGTGGGGGTGAGATTGAGGGTGAGGGTGGGGGTGAGGTTGAGGATGAGGGTGAGGGTGGGTGTGGGGTGACTGTGAGGGTAAGGGTGAGGGTGAGGGTGGGGATGGAGGTGGGTGTTAGGGTGAGGCCGAGGGTGGGGGTGGGTGTTAGGGATCTGTTCCATAAGCTCAGCAGTACAGCTAAATAACTTTTGGGAGAGGTTTCCAGGAGAAATTTGGCACTAGCAGGGAACAGGATTGAAATGCTCATTTTAAGTATTAATGACTTACCGATACCTACCAAAAGCCCAGCAATGCATCATCATGGCTTATGGAGGACGTTTCCATGCGAAATGTTGAATTCGTAATAAAGATTCTTGGAATGCTCATTGTGAGGAATTTTCACGAATCCATCTGTACCAAAAGCCCACCATTGAATCAATGGCTTGTGGAGGAGGAATACATACGAAATTTGGCATTAGCAAGGAACAGGATTGAAAGGCTCTTTTTTTATTTATATTTTACAAATCCATCTGAACGAAGAGCCCAGCAGTGCATCATAATGACTTTTCGAAGATGATTCCACGAGAAATTTGGCAGTGGCAGTGAACAGGATTGACTTGTTCGTAGTGAGGTATTCTCACGAACAGAACTGTACCAGAAACGCTGTAGTACATCTATTTCACAAACCCTACCGTACCAAAACCCCAGCACTGCATCACCATGGTTTTTGGAAGAGGATTCCAGGCGAAAATTGGCACTAGCAGTGAACAGGATTGAATTGTTCAATGTGAGGAACTCTCACGAACGGAGATGTACCAAATGCCCACCAGTGCATCATAATGGCTTGTGGAGGAGGATGCCATGAATAATTTGGAGCTGGTTTAAGAGGATTGAAATGCTCATTGTAAGGAATTTACACTAATCGGATCTCTACCAAAAAACCTGCATTACATCGAAATGACTTTTGAAAGAGGATTCCAGGAGAAATTTGGCATTTGCACTGAACAGGATTTAATTGTACATTGTCAGGGTTTCTCACTAACCGAACTGTACCAAAAGCCCTGTAGAACATATAAATAGCTTTTGGAGGTGTATTCCAGGAGAAATTTGAAATTCATAGTGAACAGGATTGAATTGTTCTTTGTGAGGTATTCTCACAAACGGATCTGTACCAAAATCGCAGCAGTACATTCAAAGAGCTTTTGGAGGAGGATTCCAAGAGATAGTTGGCACTAGCACTGAACAGGATTGAAATGCTCATTGCAAGGAATTTTCACATACCGATCTGTACTAATACCACAGCAGTGCATCTTCATGGCTTTTTCATGAGGATTCCATGAACAATTTGGCACTCCTTGAACAGGATTGAAATGCTCATTGTGAGGAATTTTCACTAACTGATCTCTACCAAAAGACCAGCAGAACAATCTAAAGAGATTTTGGAGGAGGTTTCCCGGAGAAATATGGCACTAGCTGTGATAGAATTGAAAGGCTCATTTCAAGTATTTTTCACTAAACGATCTGAATTGCGCAGCAATTCATCAGCATCACCCTAATCCTATCCCTAACCCTAATCCTAACCCGAAACCCTCACCCTCACCACCACCCCAACCCCCACCCCCACCCTAACCCTCACCACCACCATAACCCCCACACCCACAATCACCTTCACCCTCACCAGCACCCCCACCCCCATCCTCACGCCCTCCCCCAGCCTCACACACACCCTCACCCACCCACCCACCGCCATCCCCACCCTCACCGACACCCTCACCCTCACCCCCAACTTCACCCCCAGCCACACCCTCACCTTCACGCTAACACCCACCCCCACACTCACCCTCACCCTCAATCCCAAATCCAACCCCACCCTCACCTTAACACTCACCCTTTCCCTAACCCCCACCTTCACCCTCACCATCAACTTCACCCTCACCCCCACCCCACCGCCCACTCCCACCCTCAGCTGCACCCTCACGCTAACCCCCACCCCCTCCCTCACCCTCACCTGGGGGTGGGGGTGAGGTTGAGGCTGAGGGTGGGGTTATGCTGAGGTAGGGGTGGGGGTGGGGGTGAGGGTGGGTGTGGGGTGGGGTGGGGGGATTGTGGGGGTGAGGGAGAGGGTGGGGGTGGGGGTGTGAATGAGGGTGAGGGTGAGGATGAGGGTGAGGGTGAGGATGAGGGTGAATGTGTGGGTGGGGGTGAGGGTATGGGTGTGGGTGAGGGTGAGTTTGGGGTTGGGGTGGAGGTGAGGGTGAGGGTGTGGATGAGGGTGGGGGTGAGGGTGGGGTGGGGGTTAGGGTGAGGGTCAGGTTGGGGGTGGGGGTGAGGGTGGGGGTGTCACGGAGTGTGGGGGAGTCAGGTTCTGCACCCCTATTCCCAGTATTCAATGTGACTCTCAGCCAGCCAGTAGAACAGAAGGTTTATTAGGGTTGTCAAGAAAGAGTCCAAACAGAGCTTGTAAGTATGACCAGGACCCCTCAGCTGGGGCCTTCTGGGGGGCAGGGAGCTTAGACCCCAGCTCTGGGGCTCCCTGCATTTCACCACCCAGCTCCAAACTGAAAACAAACAGCCAAACCCTACAGCAGCCTCTCTTCCCCTACCCCGGGGCCCCTCCTCTAGCCTGTTACCATTCTCCCAGCCAAAGGTGTCACTTCCCCACCCCCGTCCTGGCTCATGTTACAGCCTCAGGTAAAGTCTCGCATTCCCAATGCAGCCAGCCTCCCAGGTCAGATCCATCTCGCTCTCTACCCCGTCACATCTCTTCCCCCTTCGAGACTGAACTGAGCGGGGTCACTCTGACCAGTGGCCTGGGGAAGTTCAGGGCCCCCTCTCCGGGACAACGCATCCGCTATCAGGTTGGCACTTCCCTTCACATGGACCACGTCCATGTCGTAATCCTGCAGGAGGAGGCTCCACCTCAGGAGCTTGGCGTTGGCCCCTTTCATCTGGTGTAGCCAGGTCAGGGGTGAGTGGTCGGTGTACACGGTGAAGTGTCGCCCGAATAGATACGGCTCTAGTTTCTTGAGGGCCCACACCATGGCCAGGCATTCCTTCTCGATGGCTGCATAATTCTGCTCTCGGGGTAGCAGCTTCTTGCTTAAATACACGATGGGGTGTCTCTGCCCCGTTTCATCCTCCTGCATTAACACCGCCCCCAGACCCATGTCTGAGGCATCGGTGAACACCAGAAAGGGCTTGTCAAAGTCTGGGTTTGCCAGAAACGGGCCCCTGATCAAAGCCTCCTTCAGTGCACAGAGAGCCCTCTGGCACTCCTCGGTCCAGACCACCTTGTCTGGCTTCCCCTTCTTGCATAGCTCAGTGATGGGGGTGGCTATGGCGCTAAAGTGGGGCACAAATCTTCGATAGTACCCTGCCATCCCAATAAAGGCCTGGACCTGCTTCTTAGTTTGTGGAGCGGGCCAGTCCCGGATCACCTCCACCTTGGCTGGTTCTGGCTTTAGGTGGCCGCTCCCCACCCGGTGTCCCAGGTAGGACACTTCAGCCATCCCCACCTTGCACTTCTCCGCTTTTACGGTCAGCCCAGCCTCCCGGAGTCGGTCCAGCACTTGTTTAACTTGGGACACATGGTCCTCCCAGGTCTGGCTAAAGACACAGATGTCATCGATATACGCCACAGCGAAGCTCTCCATCCCCTTCAGTAGCTGATCCACCAGGCGCTGGAAGGTGGCTGGCGCTCCCTTGAGGCCGAAAGGCAGGGTCAGGAACTCGTAGAGCCCCAGAGGGGTAATGAAGGCATATTTCAGCCGGGCATCTGTATCCAGTGGCACTTGCCAGTAGCCCTTTGTAAGATCCACGGTGGTAAGGTACCGAGCCCCTCCCAGCTTGTCTAGGAGCTCGTCCGGCCGGGGCATGGGGTAGGCATCAGATACAGTGATGGCGTTGAGCTTCCGATAGTCCACACAGAACCGGATCGACCCATCCTTTTTGGGGACCAGCACCACCGGCGAGGCCCAAGGGCTGGACGACGGCTGGATCACCCCCAAAGCCAGCATGTCCTTGACCTCTCTTTCCAGGTCCCGAGCTGTCTTCCCTGTGACTCGGAAGGGGGAGCATCTTATAGGTTGGTGCGCTCCTGTCTGCACCCAGTGGACAGTCAGATTAGTGCGACACGGCTGGTTGGAAAATAGCTGTTGGTACCGATGCAGCACCCCTCTGATCTCAGCTTGCTGGGTAGGGGTTAGCTGATCAGAGAGGGGGATCGTTTCTTGGGAGGAGCCAGCTCCTGTCTCAGTGAATAGATCTACTAGAGGGTCACTTCCCTGCTCCTCTCAATGTCCACACACGGCCAGCACCACATTCCCCCTGTCATAATATGGCTTCATCATATTGACATGGTACACCCGGCAGTGGTGTGCCCGGTTAGACAGCTCCACCACATAATTTACCTCATTTAGCTGCTTGACAACCTTGAAAGGGCCTTCCCAAGCGGCCTGCAGCTTGTTTTTCCTCACGGGGATGAGAACCATCACCTGATCCCCCGTGGCGTAGGCGCGGGCCCGCGCCGTGCGGTCATACCAGACCTTTTGCTTCCTCTGGGCTCTGGCCAGTTTTCCCTTGGCCAGGCCCATGAGCTCAGTAAGTCTCTCTCGGAAGGTCAGGACATACTCCACCACTGACTCTCCCTCGGGGGCTGCCTCCCCCTCCCATTCGTCTCTCATCAGGTCCAGGGGCCCCCGTACCCTCCTGCCGTATAACAGTTCGAAGGGCGAGAATCCAGTAGACTCCTGGGGCACTTCCCTGTAGGCGAACAGCAGGTGCGGTAGGTACTTGTCCCAGTCCTGCGGGTGCTGGTTCATAAAGGTTTTCAGCATCATCTTTAGCGTCCCATTGAACCTCTCCACCAGCCCATTGGACTGGGGATGATATGCTGGGGCCCAGCTGTGCCGGACCCCACATTTCTCCCACAAGCACCGGAGCAGGGCCGACATGAAGTTGGACCCTTGGTCTGTCAGGACTTCCTTGGGGAACCCCACTCGGCTGAAAATGGTCAGCAGCGCATCCGCCACGGTGTCTGCTTCAATGGAGGATAAGGGCACCGCCTCGGGGTAACGGGTGGCGAAATCTACCACCACCAGAATGTATTTCTTCCCCGACCGGGTTGTCTTGCTGAGAGGCCCCACTATGTCCCATGGCCACCTTCTGGAAGGGCTCCTCTATGATGGGCAAAGGCCTCAAAGCCGCTTTCCGCTTGTCCTGGGCCTTCCCCACCCGCTGGCAGGGGTCACAGGACCGGCAGTACTGATGAACAGTTGTACAGACCCCAGGCCAGTAAAAGTTCTGTAGCAGCCTCTGCCTGGTGCGCCGGATTCCCTGGTGCCCTGCGAGAGGGATGTCATGGGCTAGGTACAGTAGCTTGCGGCGATACTTCTGGGGGACCACCAGCTGCCTCCTGATCCCCCACGTCTCCATCTCACCGGGGGGAGCCCATTCCCGGTACAGGAACCCCTTCTCCCACAGGAACCTCTCCTGGCAACCTCTCCACATGGTCCGCACCTCCCTGCGGTCGGCCAGGTACCTGAGCTTCCGCAAGGAGGGATCTCTCTGTAACTCGGCCTGGAACTCAGCCGCTGGGGAAGGAATGGGAACCTGTTCCCTCGTGCTGTCTGTGTCTGAGGTCGCAGCCTCTCTGCACCTGCTCCTGGGGTACTCCCTCCTCACTGGGCCAGGGTCTTGCGCCCCGTGCAAGGCATCCTCTCTGAGGCCCGGGCGTAGCGCCCCTTGCCGGCTCTGGCTACGGGTCACGACCAGGGTGTCCCGGGACTCACTGGGCCAGTCTTCTAGGTCCCCCCCCTGTGACGAACTAGGACTGTAGTTAAGGTTTCCCTGAGTACTGTGTGGGTGCCTCAGTTTCCCCTATGCGGTGCTTGAGTATCTAGGTGGGACAACGGTGCATGATTGTTACAAAGCCCTAGAAGGCAGAGGCCTGGACACAGAGAAGGGCTCTGCCTCCTGGCAACAGATGGCCCGGCCCCTTGCCCGGCAAAGGGGAGAGCTGAAGGTGTGAGAACAAAGGGATCAGGTGACCTCCTGGCCCGGGAAGCAGACAAAGGCGGAGGAGGGGCCGGAGAGTTTGAGTTTTGGTTGCTGGCCGGAGAAGAGGCGAGGGAGGCAGACAGGGTCTGGCCTCCCTGCCTCGGTTGGAGCTGTGGGGCGAAATGCAGGGAGCCCCAGGCTGGGGTCTAAGCTCCCTGCCCCCCGGAAGGACCCGACTGAGGGGTCCTGGATGTACTGACAAGCTCTGGTTGGGCTGTGTTCCTGGCATCTCTAATAAACCTTCTGTTCTACTGACTGGCTGAGACTCCCAGTGAATCCGGGGAAGAGGGGTGCAGGGCCGGACTCCCCTATACTCCGTGACAACTGGTGGCAGCGGTGGGATGTTCTGCACCCCGTGAACGACGCTTCCTGCAGTAAGTAACTGGGGAGCAGTAGAACGAAGGGGTGCTAACGAGGACCAGGCGTGCTGAAGGCTCACGGAGGAGCGGTTTCGGGGAGCGGAGGAGCTACGCTTAACCCCTGGGAGTGTGTGACCAGCAAGAAGGACTGTGCAATGAGGGGGTCCTCCTGGGGGCTACAGTGAGCAGTCCCAGGGGCGGAGGAGCCTGCGGCTTGGCCCTGGGAGAGAGAAGGAATTTTGCAGGGACAGGGTTCCCCTGGGGGTGCCGTGAGTGGACCCAGGGGCGCAGGAGCTGCAGCTCGACCCTGGCAAAGAGGCGGTGACCTGGAGAAGGGCTGGCACACTTGGGGTTCTTCCTGGAAACCGTGGGGAGCTAAGAGCACACAGGCCTGCGAGTCCACAGCAAACTTGGGAGCAGTGAAGTGATGGCGTATCGCCTTCTCCTTAAGAAGAGCATTGTAACCCTGTGCAAAAAGAGAGGGATACCCATTGGAAAGCTCACTAAAGCCCAGTTAATCACGCGGCTGGAAGAAGATGACCATTCCAGGGAGCAGATTCCTGACCCCAATGGGGCTACAGCAGGATCTGGGAGCAGCTGGAGCGATAGCCTGGCATCCCCAAGAGTCTGGTCCCCAACCAGACGGGGGTCTTCACGATCGGGTTCCCCAGCAGGGGATCAGAGACGGATGGGACTGGAGCTGAGTCCGAGAGAGCAAGAGGACGGTGAGAGACAGCAAGAGCCCGAGAAAGACCTACAGAAGAAGCAGCAGCGTGAACTTGCGGTGGTGGAACTGAGAGGCATAGGGGACTGGCCAGGGGTAAGTGGGGACAGATCCCGGGGTGCCAGCTCCGCAGGGAACCTCGATCCTAAATTGCTGCCCCTGGTTAAGGAGGGTGGGGATGTGGAGGCCCACCTCACTGCCTTGGAACAGGCTGGTGATTGGAACCAGGGAGACCCTGCGGAAAAGCCCCGGGATCTAACCCCCTTGCTGGGTCCCAAGGCCATAAACTCCACCAGCCAGAAGGGTGGGATGGTGGACGGATTTCCACTCCTGGCCCTGGACTCAAGCCCTATGGACCCCCAGTGGAAGCGGAAGCTGATGGTCAATGGAGAGACATTCGGGGGGTGGCAAGACCCCGGGACAGAGAGAATTGTGGTCAGGCCCCGGGTGGTGCACCCCCACCAGCTGCTGGGGGCTGTGTGACCTGGGTGAGGGACCCAGGGATGGACCCATTCGCCCTGCCTATGGCCCAGATCCCTGTGCAGACCCAGGAGGGGTCGGGCTGGCTGGTGGTTGGGGGTCTCCAGGATATCAGCGGTGAGGTGCTGTTGCGGGGTAACTGTGTATCTTTGGGACAGGATCCAGGCCCTGTAACGGCCGAGGATTTGAATTTGAACTCAGGAAACCAATTGGCTAAGAGGGAAATGGTCAGTGAAAATGCAAATAACCTGGCTCGCACGGGGGAGGAGCTGCCAGGCCCCGGTTACCTGCCTGCCTGTAACCAGACCCCTAGGGCGGGGTGGGTCAGAGAGATGCTCCCCACCCCCCTGCACACTGGAGAGGTGGCTCACGCTGGCTCTGATGCTGTTACCAAAGCAGCGAGCTCACTGCCTGGCCCCACAGGGACAGCCAGGGCAGCGCTGAGCACCAGGGGAGCAGAGACCCCAGCTGAGTGGGGGGACACACAGGCAGGGCAGGACGGCTGCCAACCAGGCTTGCCTGGTCCAGAGGTGCTGCCGGGAAATGATTCCACGGCAGGGAGGGAGCCACCAGGGACAGGGCTCAGTGGGGCCGTGACCCCAGGCCTGGCCAGTGAGCTGCAGAGGGATCCCGCTTTGGAGAAGCTAAGGGAACTTGCTGGCCACAGCGCTGCAAACCCCCTTGGGGAAGACTGCAGAGACAGATCCCTGTGGGAGAAGGGATTCCTGTGCCGGGAATGGGCTTCCCAAGGGGAAGTAGAACTGCGGGGAATCAGGAGGCAGCCGGTGGGGCACCCGAAGTATCATCACCGGCTATTATACCTGGTCCAGGGTAAGGGAGAAGATCCCTGGAGGTCCCTGCCCATCAGGGAGGGACCTTTCCAGAAGGTGGCTATGAATGGGGTGGGCCCCCTCAGCAGGGCAACCCAGTCGGGGAAGAAGTACATTCGGGTGGTGGTAGATTTTGCCACCCGCTACCCCGAGGCGGTGCCCTTATCCTCCATTGAAGCAGACACCGTGGCAGATGCACTGCTGACCATTTTCAGCCGAGTGGGGTTCCCCAAGGAAGTCCTGACAGACCAAGGGTCCAACTTCATGTCGGCCCTGCTCCGGTGCTTGTGGGAGAAATGTGGGGTCCGGCACAGTTGGGCCTCAGCATATCATCCCCAGTGCAATGGGCTGGTGGAGAGAGTTCAGGGGACCATGAGGCTGATGCTGAAGACTTGCATCAATCAGCATCCACAGGACTGGGACAAGTACCTGCCCCACCGATGGCACAAGGAAGTGCCCCAGGAATCACCAGGGGGCTTCCCTTTCAAGCTGTGGTATGGGAGGAGAGTAAGGGGACCCCTAGAACCGGTAAGGGACAATTGGGAGGAGAATGGGGAAGACCCCCTGATGGATCTCTCCCCTGAGATGGGAGCCCATCCTTCCATCAGGTGTCCCCCAGTCAGAGTAACTGGGAAAAGAGCCCAGAACCTGGAGAGAGAGGCCAAGGACAGGCTGGCTTTAGAGGTGAACCAGT